>CAUYLG010048296.1:0-88034 GCA_963573385.1 Cacajao melanocephalus | reverse complement strand
ATGGGAGCAGGGGAAACTCCAGATGGGAGAGGGGGAAACTTCAGTTGGGAGAGGGGGAAACTTCAGATGGGAGAGGGGGAAACTTCAGATGGGAGAGGAGGAAACTTCAGATGGGAGCGGGGGAAATTCCAGATGGGAAAGGGGGAAACTTCAGAATGGGGGGGGGACTTCAGATGGGAGAGGGGGAAACTTCAGATGGGAGAGGGGGAAACTCCAGATGGGAGTAGGGGAAACTTCAGATGGGAGGGGGAGAAACTCCAGATGGGAAGGGGGGAAACTTCAGATGGGAGGGGGAGAGACTCCAGATGGGAGAGGGGGAAACTCCAGATGGGAGAGGGGGAACTCCAGATGGGAGAGGGGGAACTCCAGATGGGAGGGGGGGAAACTTCAGATGGGAGGGGAGGCAACTCCAGATGGGAGAGGGGACAACTCCAGATGGGAGAGGGGGGCAACTCCAGATGGGAGAGGGGGACACAGAAACCAGGGCCACGCTTGCCACCAACCCCATTCCCTGATGTCCTCCTTGGGGATCGGGGAAGAGGTTTTCTTTAAGGCTTCTGTGGACTAGAGGATCTGCTGGTGCAATATGATTTCAGAGAGAGGCCTTGAAATCTAGCTCTCTGGGGCTATTAGTGCCTTTATGTTACAAGTACTGAGCTGAGAGTCAGAGGCTCTGCCATGTGGGCAGTCAAGGCTGGGCAAAATGACCCCACAGCAGCATCCAGGACGCACGGGCTGTGCAGGGGCAGGAAGCAGCTGGGACACAGGAAGCCAGGTTGGGGCTGAGGAAAGCAGCTCTGTCCAAGCCAGGAGAGACCACCGGGGTGTATTGATATTTTTTTAAAATATCATGGAAAGAAAATGCAATTTGAATTTTCTCCCTTTCTCCCACTAGTGGAAATAAAAAAAAGGGGGGGGGATTGTTAAGACAAACAAACAAAGCCCTGTTCTGAATACCACAGTTTCATATAATACATTCCACAAGGTAAATCTCAACTCTTGCCAAAAGTCTGTGAAGAAAAGACAGAAAGCATTCCACCCCTCAGTTCCCAAGATCTTATAATGAAACTATTTCCTTGCCTGACTAAAAACAAACAAACAAAAATCCAGAAGAAGACAAAAGAAAAAAAATCTTGAAATGAGTGCAATGAAAAACAATGCATTTTTCACATGTCATCTGGTGCTAGAGTCATGGTTACTCGGCACTTGAATGCCCTTTAGGGCTTCATTCTGTAAAGTTTTCTTACTTTCCAACGTATGCAAATTCCAATTGAAAGTATATAAAAATACCTCTTTTTATTTTTTTCTGCAGCAGAAATCAAATCTTAAACATACGGGTCCCACTCTATCACTCGCCCTGTATCTTCCTCCTGTATCTTTACTGTCTTGACTTCTCTGTAAACAGCTCGTCTCAGGTTTCCAGAAAACAAAACTGTCTTTCCCTTGATCCTGACATACCCACAAGGGAGTAAGTTGATCTTCCTCCTTCTTCACACAACCAATGTTACTGAATAACTCATCTGCTTTCCTTAAGCGAAGCACTTAATTCAAACGACTGCTCAGGCTCCCACGCCCTCTCCATACACACGGACTAATCCCTGTCATATCGTCCACATCACTCTGTGTGGAGTTCTTTCAAGATTTTCCTCAATGGTTTCCAACCGACAAATTCAACAGCCCCTTTGAAGACATCCTCCACCCTAAACTCAGTGGTATTGGATACAACAGGCCAATCCTCTTTCCTTGCATTCTCTGTCTTTGGCAGCCCTGACTATATTCTGGGGTCTCCTCCTTTCTTTCCAGATGCCCTTTCTGTCTCCTTCATGAAGAGGTTCTGCAAAGATCCATCTCTGATGCCTTCTTGTGTCTCTCTATACCCTGTGGCTTCCATGATTCATCAGCTGTGTGGACAAGAGTCTTTTCAGGTCCCGAAGTCCAGGGTACATCCCCAGGAGGGACACTGTGGTATCATGGATAGGTGCATGTTCAGTATTACTACTTTTGCTGGATTGCTCCCCAAAGAGATGCAACAATTAACGTTCTCACCAGCAGTGTTTGGGGTGCCCTACTGCTCTGCCTAGACCCTAAGCTGGTCATGTCAGAGTTCTGGGTGTCAAATGACATCACACTGTTACCTTAATCTGCATTAAATCAAAAGGTTGAACACCCTTTCATATACTATTAGGTTATCTTTTTTTAATTGCGTTTATATAGTTTAATTTTTCATTGGTTTGTTTTGTTGCGTTTCATCATAAACTCTGGATGCTAATCCCATGTGGATTCTATGCATATATCTTCTTCCAGTCTTCTCAGCCCTTCAGCCATCTCATTGTAAAGAAGTTTTAATTTTAATATTTTAAGGTCTGTCCTTCGTATATCATATTTAAGAGATCACTTTTTACTATAAAATCAGAATATGTTCTCATTATCTTCTAAAAGTTTTGCTGTTTTCACTGATTTTGGTGTGCAGAGGGAGGTACAGGCATAATCTAGCTTTCTAAAATATAATAACCAATTTCCATGATGGTTAGTGAATTTATACCCTTTTCTCTACCAATTTTGTGTGCCACTTTCTGAAATCTTGCAGCCTAATGCCGGGCTCTCCATTCTCTTCCATCCTTCTACATTTCTACTCCTTCTATGACATCACGCTGTGCAATGCCTGTGGCTCACACTGCAGTTGCTCCTTGCATAAGCACGTCTTCGGTGGGACTTTATCTGAGGGAGTCTTTTGTAACCTTGGATGAAGATACAGAACTATAGCTCTTTTGTATTTAATTTTATCAGATACTCCAGGAGTATTACCAGCCTAGGATCACTTTTCAAATAACCGTTTTGCCTTGTGGGCTCCTGGACCACATAGGTAATATACATTCCAACCCTATAAGTAGTTTGAGGGCACTGCTATGCTTACAAAACCTTCGAGGAAATTATTTTATGTGCAGAACTTAAAACACATAAGTTCCACAGTGGCCTCCCTCCCTTGTGGGGATTTTTTTTTTTTTAATTGAAACTTTCTCCTCTTGCTGTAGCCATCTGAGGATGCCCGCTTTAAGCTCATGGTCTGAGATCTAACTTCTACTTCATTCATAGTTTCTGGAACTTACTGCTTGATGAGCTCAATTCTGCAATAAAAATATTTTTCTATAATATATATTGTCAAGATTGTCTAGGGGTTTACTGATGGAGAAATTTCAGATTATTTAATTCAAAATATTGCTGATATAAAAGTGACTTATGCTTAAAACTGTAACTTGAGGCGCCCCTCTTCATCCTCACATCTCTGCCTGATTTGATCATTTCAGCAGAATGACCCATAAGCACCTCAAAATCAGTTGAACTTCCCACCCCTCATTTTCCTTCCAAAAGAAAGTTCTGTTAATGACATCACTCTCTCCATCCACACAGGTTCACTTCAATCTCAGTGCATTCATTGCATGTAGATTATGCATCAAAGAAAGTGGGAAAAGATCACTGAACACCCCTTTCTTGCCTCCAAAGCCAATAAATTCCAAACTTAGGTTTAATTAACCTCTGAAATGTCCAGTTCCACTGCTTCCTTTCTAGCCCCAATGCTGAGTCTCAGTGCTTCTCATCCCAACCCTTGGAAGAGCCTCTGCTTCCAGAAGCTTCTCTTCAAGCAACCTCACACGCTGGCCAGATGACTCCTCCAGAAGTAGCATTTAGATTCCACCCTTTGCCTCCCCAAATTATCAAACATCTCAGTGGTCTGTGAAATAGAATTCAAACTCTTCAACCCAGAGTTTAAGCCCCTCCGTGATCTTATCCCAACCTACCGTCTGAGGCTAATGTTCCTCTTCATATGGGATCAGCCTCTACCCACAAAATAAATGTTCTCCCTCCACGTTACCCTTGGGGAGGTATACAGAGAATGAGGTCTGGAGTAAGAGAGTTTGGATTCAAATGCTGGTTTCATCACTGACACACAGTTTGGACAAGACAATGTTTCCATCTGAGCCTCATTAGGACATATTTTCAAGATGTAGCAGATAGAATTTGCTGAAGGGTTGAGGAAGAGGACTCCAGGTGTATAGCCTGAGCTACAGGAAGGACACCGTCACCACTGAGGACTGGAGGACTGGGAAGAGGGGCAAGATTAGAAGTTCAGTTTTAAACACAGGAAGTTGGGACATCTATTGACACACATCCTTCAAGACCCAGCTTGAACATTCTCTCCCCTGGGTGGCTGTCCTTCATCCTGCTTTTACCATGGTGCAAATATCTGCTTTCCTCCAGTCACTACCTTTCCTCACAGTAGAGTTAGTTTATCTGTCTCTATTCTCCTCCTGAACAACCATCTTGCTTATCAGGGGATTCAGGTCTGATTCATCTCCGTTCCCCTCCCCAACATTTAAGAGACTATTTTACACACAGTAAAAGCTCCAAAATATTTTTGAAGGAAAATGAACATGTACATATTTTACTTCATATCATGAATATCATTAAGCACTTCAAACCGGTGAGAAATTCATTCTCACAAACTTTAATCCAAATAGCAGTCATAGCTTCCTTATAGGGCAGGTATCTAAATGGCTCTCCTGGAGGAAGCGTTTCTAAAGTTGCATTTCCATCGTCTCCTGTAAGAATCTGTGATTACAGATCCTTAGTGCTAAATACTCATTAATTGAACTGCTGGTTGCTCTTTAATTATGTAATAGAGACAACATATTTACCAAGCAAAGATGAAAGTGAATTACAAAAACAAAAATATAATATGTACAGGCTGTGACTCAAGCTTCACATACACATGCAGATATCTAAGATTTGCAGCAAAAAGTTATGGGTCCAGGGGAAAATGGGCAGCCCATGCCAAAAACCTTACATCTGTCAATTCATTATCACTGTACCACATATGTATTTCTGCACAAAAACACACGATTAGTAAAAAAAGAATCTGGCATTCCCTTATCAGCTCCTGTGAGTCTGTTGTATTGTCTGATATCCTCGGCAAAGAGTTTTAAACAAATGATAACAATCACATTATTGTGGAGTGTCTAAGAGCCACAGTGGGTTGGACGGGAAGATAGCATCACGCTTGCTGTGTCTGACCCTGGATTTAAAGAGTACACCCCTGGCTCCTACCAGACTTAAGGGTTTTGTTCATTTTTTTCTGTTTGCTTGCTTAATTGATTGCTTGTTTATTTAACGTTTTTTTGGAAAACAGCAGAGTCAACTATAGTTCTACTATAAATCTTAGCCACCTTTTGAATGCCCTGAGGAGATTTTGAAAAATACATATTTCTCTGGACCCTACCCTAGACCTACAGAATCCGAATCCCTGGAGGAGGCAGACACCTGTGTTAAGCCAGTTCTGCAGGTGACTGGAGAGCCACCAGGGAGAGTTCTGAGCTAGGGTGTTACGTCTGGCAGGCCCATATTTGAATCCCAGCTCTGCCATTTAATAGCTGGATGACCTACAACAACTAAGCCTCTTAGAATCAGTTTCTTCATCTGCACAATGAGAATTACAAAGTCTACCAGGACAGCCCTGAAGATGAGAAATTATGAACATAAAGAGCCGGTATTGTCCTCGGCAGTCACTGCTCAGTAACTGTAGCTCCACATACGGGTTTCCGTTACAGCTTTAGTTATTGATCATCTGCAAATCTATTTTTACAGGAACGCCCTACATGGGCTTCCGCCTCCCTCCAGAGCTCATGTCATTCGTCCCTCTGACTTAGCCTACACTCTAGCCTATCTAGCCTGCTTTCTTTTGCTCGAGCAGAATAAACCCATCCCACCAGAAGCCTTCTCAGCAGCTCTCACTGTTGGCTCCTTCTCCTTATTTTGGTCAGACTCACATGGCCACTGTAGCACTCTATTGCATTACAGACAGCTGGTGTCTCCTGCAGTTCTGATGGCCTAAGACTTGCATTACACTGGCTTCTATCTTGACTGTTGACCCCTCCCCACTGGCACAGAAGCTCTATAGTGCTGGGCGCTTATCTGCTCCATCTTGTCTGCCTCTTTCTCTGCTGCATAACCAATACCAAAACCCGAAGTAGAGTAGAACCCTAGTGAGCATTTGCTGTCTAAATCTGCAATCTTGGCAATCAAGTACTACCCATCCATAATCAAATCCTACAGTCAGTTCTTAGACTTATCACTCAAATTCTGATTATAAATCAAAAACTCACATTATAAATTCCAGGCATTGGGAATCCCTCCACAAATATAAAGAGAAGTCCAGCCATGTCTATATTCAAGAAGTCAACCAATCACTTTTGCCAACAACAGTAATTCCAGAGTACAGGGAAGGGAAAAGGCCACAAAAGCAAGAAGTGAAAGGAAAAAGCTCTCCTTAATTTTCTTCTTTCCTTTATAGCTTCCCTGAAACCTTTTCTTTTCCCATTGCCATCATGCTTTTATAAACTACAGCAACGCTAATGGGTCCGCAAATATCAGAGGCGGTGCCCCCTGCCATAATGGCAGTGGTTCCTTGCTCGAGGCAGGAACACAGCGTGACCATGAGGATGCGGCAGGGGGCACATCAGGACCTCGCTATAACCTTCTAGAGGCCTACATCAGGAACCCCTGCTCTCCAAGCCCACCTCAGCTATTCGTCAACCAGCAGCTCATGGTCGTATAGTCAGGTGGCTTGGAGAGAGCTGAAACCCCTTTGGAAACAGCAGCAGCTCCATACAGCTCTGTAAGAAACTCAAAGACCTACTCTGAGTTTCCTGCTGGAGTTCAGAGTTCTCTTGAGATTCAACCTGTGCTCTGGCTAGCAGAGCTACGGACAAGAGAAAAGGAAATTGCCTTCAAAAAGTGATCTCTCTCTTTTCCCTTAGTTGTATTTGCATATTCCTAGTAAATTAGAAAAGCAGTGAAGCCCTTCAGTTTTAGAACCCAGTTCAATTTGAATGGTCACATTCCTAGGGGAGCATTTGGCATCTTGGAAGCATAGGAAGCCCTGGCTTTGATTTTGGGTTGGTCTTCAGTCTGAGCAAAGCCTCTTTAGCAATGGAAACTTCCAATTCTGCATTGCATGTGAGCTGCTTTATACCTTTTTTATTTTTTCCGCATTTTCATTCCTTACTGACTTTTTGTCAATTTAATTCTTTACTATTTTTCTCTTATGATATGTCAGTGTTTTCTGAATGACTCCTTTTTCTACATTGATTTACTTTTCTGGAAAGACCTCCTGTCTTTTCAACATGCTGCTTACCTATTTTTTTCTTTTGTATATTTTTTCTTTTATATTTTTTCCCTGGTTTACTATAAAACTTTCTTTTCTCTTTATTGGCTTTGTTAGTGTCTGGTTTTAAAGCTTTTCTGGGGCTTTTAAAGAATAAACTTGAATAGAATTTGGTATTTAATTGTATACTCATAGCAGGTGGGTGTGTGATAAATGTAGATTTAGGGCCTTTCAGTGGAGGTGGTGGTGGTGGTGGGGAATACCCAAGCTAGGCCACACATATTATGTGTTTCATGCAAATAAGCTCTATATGTAGCTTTGTTTCAAACTATCAAGCAAAGTAGCAGGGTTTTAAATTTCCTCACGGAAGATGTCACTTTTCAGGTAGGCGTTGGTAGATCACTGGCTGCGGAAGAGGTGCCAGATGAAAGAGTAAGGACTTGCAGACCACTGGCTTTCATGTATGTAAATGGCCCTAAGGTGTATAGCTGACCCTGATGCATACGGCTGACCCTGGTGCATATGGCTGACCTGAAGCATATAGCTGACCTGATGCATATAGATGACCTGATGCATATAGCTGATCCTGATGCATATAGATGACCTGATGCATATAGATGACATGATGCATATAGCTGACCTGATGCATATAGCTGACTTGATGCATATAGATGACCTGATGCATATAGCTGATCCTGATGCATATAGATGACCTGATGCATAGAGCTGATCCTGATGCATATACCTTAACTTGATGCATATAGCTCACTTTGACGTGTATAGCTGACCCTGAGGCATGTAGCAGACCTTGATGCATACAGCAGACTGTAATGCATATGGCTGGCTTTAATGCATATAACTGGCTCTGCTGCATTT
This sequence comes from Cacajao melanocephalus, assembly GCA_963573385.1. NCBI lineage: Eukaryota > Metazoa > Chordata > Mammalia > Primates > Pitheciidae > Cacajao > Cacajao melanocephalus. The sequence continues at coordinate 79,999 of CAUYLG010048296.1, read as the reverse complement.
AGCAGACCTTGAGGCATATAGCTGACCATAATATACATGACTGAGCCTAGTGCATTCAGCTGATGCGAATGCATACAGCGGATCCTAATGCATACCCAATTCTAAAAGCAGACAAAGAAGCCAATCACTGCTAAATAAACCATGATACCAAGGAAAGAATCACAGGGGAAAAAAACCCAATTCTTACCATTGAAGTGCCACTGTAGAAGATTCTGTACTGCCTTGGTATGCAAACAAATGAATAGTTTTTGAATTTTTTCAAATGGAGGATAAACGAGGCAAGTGGTCACCATCTGGAACTTACCAAGGCTTTTTAAAAACGCTTGCCAAACAGAATCACTGTGAGCAGCAGGGCCAGATCCGGCCCCTGGATCAGCCAGCCATCCTCCAGCGCTGCATTTAATATGCTGTGGGAAAAATGCTTCCTTCTCCGCAGAGGCAGCTGCCATTAGCCTAAGTGAGTCAACAACGGTGGAAACTGCCAAGTGGGCAACATCTAAGGCCATGTTTCCTCCCAGCCAACAGTGACCCACTGAGCCTGGACAAACCAAGGAGACAAGCCCGAAGTGCCCACTTATTTCTGAAAACACTGCAGCCCTATTTGCAAGAGAACACCCTTCCCCTCCCACCCTAATGATGCACCCTTCCTAACTCCCTCCACACACCCCTCACAATGCTGTCAGCCCAAAGGGACACGCTGTGACTCCCGTCTCTGCCTGGGACCACAGGAGAGAGTTGATTTTCTCTTAGGAGACAACTCCAGCATGTCAGATCTTCATGGCTCACAGTATCAAATCCTGTTTCCAAAAGTAAAACACCCTTGACTTGCACTTTCCAGAGTTAACAAAAACTCATATATTTGGGCCACAAGGACAACTCAGGGAATGTTTCTTAAAAGACACGTAATTATGGGAGAATGAAACTCTATGATTACAGAAATTAAGCTCGGCCCTTGAAACTGTAGATAAACTAGGTTTCTGAGAGGATTTCTTACAGGATAAAATAAAGGATGTTCAAATGCAGGATGAAGTGAAACATTATTTCTAGGGAAAAGATTTTTAGGTTGGATATTTTATGTTGGTGTTGTTAGAGCGATTTAACTGGTAATGGCCTGTGTCCAAATAAAGCAAATTATGCATTTAATTCAACTCAGCTAACCATTCTTGAGCACCTACTTGGTTTTGGGTTCTGAGGTAGGCAGTTTACATCTATTATTGAATCTTCACCACAGTCAAATGCAGCAGGCAGTGACCTGATTTTGCTCAGAAAAAGACAGAAGCTCAGAGAGGCCTATTATTTGCCCAAGGTCACACAGCCACTCTGTAGACCAGCTGGAGATGGCCTTGGACCTCCCAGATCCTGTACTGCTCACGCTTTTAGCAATGTGGCTCTCAGGCCTTACCCTTAACCCCAAGAGCTCACAGTGGCTATAAAAAAAGGGCAACCCACAACTATTTTAAAGTAAACAAATGAAGTGATTTTTATAAGTTTAATGGTCAAAATCCATACAAAGAACTATAAAAGCACAAAAGAGGGCTTTTATAATATAAAGTTAATATAGTTTTGAAACGTAATCTAGTAATCGCGTTGGAAACACTTCATCATGGTCCTAGGAAGGGTGCTGCTTTGCTTTCCATTGTCGTGACTGGTTGTCTTAGTCCTTTCAGGCTGCTGTAACAAAACAGCACACTCATAACTACAGAAATGTACATCTCACAGTTCCGGAGGCTGAGAAGGCCAAGACCAGGGCACCTGCAGATTGCCTGCTATTTGCTCATAGACAGCTGTCTTCCCATTCTAACCTCATAAGACAGAAGGGGTGAGGGTCTCTCCTGGGCCTTTTTAATAAGATGGCTTCATCCTCACGACCTAAGTGCTTCCCAAAGGCCCCACCTCTTAATACCATCCCCTTGGAGGGGGAGGACTTCAACATACGAACTTGGGGTGTGGGGACATAAACATTCAGAAACAGCATTGGTATTTAGTTTTTACTTCACTGTGTGATTTGGAAAGAGAAAGGAACATCTCACCCCATGGGCTGGCTGAGGCCACCTGCAAGGCATTTTCCGGCGGCCTCAACTCCCGGTGATCCACGCCTCCACGGGGACATTTGAGGGCTTTAACGCCACATAAATGTACATAATTCACCAGTGGGAGAGAAGCCCCATCATGAAGCATTCATGGACCCCTCACTATAAATGCCATCACATTAGCCAGCTGCACAAGACTCAAGATGCTGTGGTTCTGCTGAAAACAATAAAACAGAGGCACAAAGTTTGTTTTGAAATGATGTCGAGCCTCTTACCAACAAACCATTAATAACATTATTTCTTATTTTTTTAATACCTTACAGGTACAGTTCCCAAAGCAGTCAATTGTCTGGCAATAAAGCGTGATGGGGCATGTAACAATTATGTAACAGCTGCAGAGACATCACTGATATAATTTAGTACCTTCTACCACCCTAGGATATAATAAAAGTAAGATTTACTTATATATCAATAAAGCCGACAGCAGCACCAGAGCAGGCCTTCTTCAGCATCACGACACTGATCAGCCTTGAAAGGAAATGAGATGCTGAAGAGAGGGGAGAGGAGGAGTAACAGGAGGAGGAAGAAGAGAAGGAAAAGGAGGAGGAGGAGGGAGAAGAGGAGAAGCAGAGAGAAAAGGGCAGAAGAGGAGGAGAAAGAGGAGGGGAAGGAGAAAAAGAAAAAGAAAACTCATTTGCTCTCCTGCAAGCATGACGCAACAGCTAACACCAGCCAGCCTGCTCTGGACTGAATTCAGGCCGGGAATGTGGGGGTTTCCTGGGCCTGCAGCCCGAGGGGCACGTTCGACCCACATTCTGCTGTGTGTGTGTGCCGTGCGACACATCACCCTCCCATCTTTGCACATGCCCTTGAATATTTCTGTGCCTCTGATTCATCTGGTCCACAGTTTACACCTTGAGGTAACTCTAATTCTGTCTCTTCATTTTCCTTCACAAATGAAGGCTCATTGCTCCTTCACTCCATCTCCATTTGAGACCTACTTTATTCTGTTTTTCTTTCACTTTCTCTGCAATAATCGGGCTCCTTTTGCTCAAGCATAGCTCTTTTACCAAAGTAACCCGACTTTCTTTGCTCTCAAATTTGTCATGATCAAGGCTTGAAGCCAAGATGTTGCATCTAATGTGCAAGGTGATATTTTAGCTCTGAAACACTGAGAATCAGTGCAGCACAGAAGCTGCTTCAGTAAATGAACACAAGACAGGCTCAATCTGGCCTCCTCTTGTTGATGCTAAGCTTAGGAGAAAGAGAGAAGAGAGACAGAGGCAGAGGGACAGAGAGAGAAATGCTCTGTTATTCTGAATGTTTCTGCTGATTCTTTACGATCCACCAGACTTTTCTGAAACACCCTTTAAGATGATGTAGATAAATTACAAGATGCCGAGAAGGACGACGCTCTTGTTAGGAGGAGCCTCTCCAAGCCTTTCTCCACTTCAACTGAAGAATGTGTTTCAATGAGTCTGCGATCTTGGGGACCTCTCTTATTACTGTCACGTCATTCAGATCCAAATAAGGAAATCAGAGGGGAAAGAAGTGCTTCCTGTGCCAGTGGCTAAGAAATCAGCAAAGAGGACACAGAGAACCCAAGGGCACACCTCCCTGTGAGTCAGATCTCAGAATGCACCTTCCTGGAAGACGCGAATTCACTGGCCAGAGCTTCACCAGATGACCACCTCGAGTGGTGAAAGAGTCTGGGCAGCTGATATGATTTGGCTCTGTCCCCACCCAAACCTCGTCTTGAATTGTAGCTCTCATAAGTCTCACATGTTGTGGGAGGGACCCAGAGGGAGTTCATTGAATCATGGGGGCAGTTTCCCCCATACTGTTCTCATGTTAGTGAATAAGTCTCACAAAATCTGATGGTTTTATAAGGGGAAACCCCTTTCACTAGGTTCTCATTCTCTTTTGCCTGCCACCGTGTAAGATGTGACTTTCACCTTCTGCCATGATTGTGAGGCCTCCTCAACCATGAAGAACTGTGAGTCCATTAAACCTCTTTTTCTTTATGAATTACCCAGTCTCAGGTATGTCCTTATCAGCAGTATGAAAACAGACTAATAAAGCAGTGGGGTCTTTATTCTAAGTGTACTGTATCTGATGGGCATTAGGCAGAACTTGGCAAAATTGCCAATCCAAATTGATGAACACACTTCTTAAATGAAGAGAAGTGGCTTAATCCAGAGCCGGGTGTGGTGTTGTGCACCTGCAATCCCAGCTATTAAGGAGGCTGAGGCAGGAGAATCTCTTGAGCTTGAACCCTGGAGGTGTAGGTTGCAGTGAACCGAGACTGCACCACTGTATTCCAGCCTGGGCAACACAGTGAGACTCCATCTCAAAAAAATAAAAAGAAGTGGCTTATTCCAAATAGTGATTGACTACAGTGAGTGACTAATACAAGCTGAATCTGCTAAAGGTAGTATTTGAGGTTTCTTACAAAGCAGCCCCTACAGAAAAAAATGATCCCCCTGCTTATTTGCTTATGCCCCTAATTCCTGAGCAGGAATTTGATTTTAGCCTAATACTGCAGTATACATTATTTATCATCATTATCCCTGTTCATCTGCCAAACCTCAGTGCCAATGCCTGTAGTCCTTTCCCCACCTGATCTCAAGGCTCAATTCAATGATCTTATTCTCTACAAGCTGATCCTAATAGCTCCCTGCTGTTCCCATCCCACCTCTGCATGCCAAGTGAAGTCTCTCATTTCTCTCCACCAAGTACTTTGTAAATAATCTCTAATAAAACATTTATCTTCAAACATATAATAAGCATTAATAAAGAGTTGTTGAATAAATAGGTAAACGGTGCATTTAACTATTCATGTGTTTGTACCATCAGCCCATGAACCCTTTGAAGACAGTCTTATTCTCAGATATATCCATGTATTTACAGCTTCTAAAAATGTTTGACACAGCGTAGGTACTAATGTTCGCTGAATGAAAAAACAAAATTCCAACAGCTTAGTAAGTAATAATCCACCCTGCTGACATTTATGACAGGTCAAAATGCCATTGTTCCCTTTTGGCTTTCAAATTCTTGCCAAAGAAAGAGTGTGAGGTAGAAGCGATCCCACCTCTGAGGCCCCACTGTGGAAGCTGCACAGAAATCCACGCCCACTGCCTGGTCATGTAACTTACTTGGCCAGGTTTGTACTGCTTCCAGCAATTCAGGGATCTTTGGAGTAAAGGTGAAATACCAAAAAATAATGAGGTAGGGATTTTAAAACACTCAAAGGGAAGACTATCGCCTTCCTTAAAATATATGTTTGTACATTTTTTCTGGTCATCCTTTGGATGAGACCCCTCTGTCACTATACAGAGGAGAGCAATAAGGATATCTTAGTGGAAGCAAACTCCATACTCAGCAAAATGAATTTACAGTCAAGGTAAGCACCTAGCACAGTACGCAGCACAAAAAAAAAGGTGCTTGACTGGATCAGTGAATAAATGGTAATTAACAATCCATGAAGTAATTTGCTACCTTTTCAAAAGAACTGACAGGTAGACTCTTTCCTCAGGCCACTTTAGTATAAATTTAAGTGGTTTAATTTATAAATAATCCAATTTACGCTTACTTTTCAATAGAAGAACTAATTCTTAAAGCCAGTTATGGCTGTAGGTGTATCTATTAGTTTAAATCCATTGAACTCAAAACCCTAAAGACCCTTCAATGCCATGATGGCAAAACGGAAGGATAGTTTTAACCAGTTCCAAACCCGAGGGGTGGGCAGGGATGTGAGAGAGGCCGCTGTGCACTGGAACGAGGGCGGTAACAGGTACCAGGTCACAGGGAACGTGTGCTTCGAAACCAAGAGGCAGAAAACAGTAATGGAAAACAGATGGAACATCAGAGGATTCCACTTCACCCACAGAGTTCAAAGGAAGTGATATGTTCATCAGGTTCCAAGGAAAGGCCGCATTAAGCTACAAACCCTAGAGAAATATGCACTTCATCCTTAATAATAAGCTAGAGCAGGTCGAACTTTTATTTACAATCTATAACAAAATCTTGCTTTCTCGGACGAATATTTACCTGAGGAGCAAGCAGAGGCGGTCCCCGTTCTTTGGACTTCAAACAGGCTTCCTCCTTGGAAACCCGCGCGTGTGTGGACCACACCAAACGCCTCAGCCAATGCCCACGGGGCACTGACACCACCCAGATGGATTTTATTTTTCCAGCTCTTACTTCAGGGGGTTGGTGGGAAATTTTGTTTAAAATCATCAGTTCGGCCATTGCAATCGCTTGAAATTTGAACAAGTCTCCGTTAAGTGAATGGTCTTCACTCAAAAGTCTCCCCTTCTCTTTTTCTTGTCACGTCCTCCAGTCTCTCATCTTGTGTCCAGCGAGACGCGTACTGTCCTCCCATCACAGAGGGGCTTCTGGCTCCCGTGCCCCCGGCCCCGCGGCCTCTCCGCCCCTCCCCGCCGCGTGCCCTCCCGCACCCTGAATGTTCAACTGTGGCACCTGCGGAGGTTTCATTTGACTTGCCTGGCTGCTGGGTCTTTTTCTCCGGCACCTCATCAAATCTCTCACTCCTGGTCCTGACCCCAGGCAACTCCCCATCGGCTGGGCTTCTCAGTGTATTTTTAGTCCCCTTGTGGAGAGAAGGACGTTCCAGAATTTCCGGAGGTATTTCTTGCACCATGCTGGGGGTGGTAGAATTCACGCGGCTACCACCAACCCCAGAGAGAAAGCTCCTCAAATTTCCCGTCCGGACTAGAAGATCCATGGTGCCAGGGCCATACTGAACATAGTCTCCCTAAAAGGCTTCACCCTGGAGAGTGAGGTGCAAACTTCCTGCTGCCGGGTCCCCTCCAGGTATCTGCTCCACCTTCCACTCCTTCCCTACCCTTAGTGGATAAGGAGTAAAAGGTGTGACGATTTCTGGGACGTGCAGAGCACGCCCGTTTCAGTCTTCCCCCAGCATTCTCAAATCAGCTTAATTCTACCTTCACATTTCTCTTTTTTTTTTTCTGGGTGGGGGGAGGGTGGGAATAATGACTGTGATGTCATCTAGATTTTCTTTTTCCTTTAATGTGCTTGGTGCAAATCCTGTGTACAGTGTTCTAAGCTTAGTCCTTGATATTCAAATCCCAACTTCTTTAGTCCCTAAGAATGTATTTTATTATTTTCCCCTTAAAGTCTGGTTCTTGTCAATCAAAATCAGTTTGGTTTTCAGGCTATAGTTTCTGTTATCTGTTTAAAGAATCCACCCACACATTAAAGTCTCCCATTTCTTCCAGGCTGTATTTCCATCCCCCTGAGACCAGAGCCTGTCACTGTCACTTGAAACAAGGAAAAAGATGAGGGTGAAAGGGGTGGAAAAAAACTGTTAACATCAAATTGGTATCACAAACAGGGAAACTCAGGAGCCAATCAGCCCTCATCCAACTCACATGCTTTTATTCAGACTATTGCTGCATGGGTTAAAATACACATACATCTCCCTGAAGGTGGAGACGTATGATAAATATAATCAACACTTATGGGGACTGTTGGTTAATTTATACATTTACTACATTATAAAATATCTTGCCAAACACACGACAACATCCAATAGATTTAATAGGTTTTAAGAAATATCTTGAAGGCAATAATAGATTTTAAGTAATACCTTAAAGGCAAGGAGCATGCCCCAGACTTGTGAATATGTCATAGCTCTGTTGCAGGCGAGGTGCCCAGCAGATGTACCACAGACCCTGCTCTGCTCACAGCTAAGGAAATATGTCTCTTTGTCGTTCTCTACTTAACAGAGAATCATATAAAGGAAATTGGTGGTAATCAGTTGAGAGGAGATGGTGTCAGAAGAGAGGAGATGTTCCAATTATTCAATATTTAATGGGTATTTTATGTCAAGAAACTCTGTGGGCAACACCAAGAAATATCTATGAGAATGAGTTAAGATCACCGCATTAGGTAAGGCGACCATGTAGTTTATCGTTCGAAGTGGAAAATACTTTTTAAGGGAGCACTGTTAATTATTTATCTCACATACACTGGAGTGTATCATTACCGTAATACTAGAAGACCTTAAGACATAGTAGAGTCACAGAACATTCAAGATGCAAAATACTTAGGAAATTATGTAGTTCAGTATTGAGGGAGAAAAAAATCTGTTCCCCAGAACAAAAGATGTCATTTCTGAGAAACTGGTTTTTGTTAACACTGAGAGATACCAGAAAAAAATATATTTGGCAGCCAGACACATTTGGTGCATATTCTTGGAGATCCACAATGCGTGTTACCACACCAAAGGGAAATCGCCAATAAGCAAACTTTGCTTAAGAGAGCATTCCCCAAAATAGCTGCACACTGATCTTCTCCAGCATTTTTGTCTGTGTTGGTAACATACTTACTGCCATCTTGCAGATAGAAACAGGTACCTAGTCAGTTTTCTCTAGTTTTATGGGGTTAGAAAATGCCCAAGTACATTCATTAATTTTTCCAGGGTCTTTTACAGTTGCTGGGTAGCTGGGCTAGAATAGAGGTGGAGTAATGATAGCAGTAGTAACAGCAGCATCGCAGTAGAAGTGACAGTAGCAGTGATAATGGTTACCATTTATTGAGCTCCTTCCATTTTGCACATTGTAAGGGATCAAAACCCCCTATTTGTTTACCAGTCTCCCTAGCCAGCAGCTAAGCTCAAGGAGGGCAGCTTTCACTAATGTATCCTCAATATATCAGCAGGGCAGCTGACGTAATGTAGGCCCTCCATAAATATGTATTGATTACTGAAGGAATAAATGCATATGCACAGTAAATTCTAAGACTAAAAACAGAACTGCCCAAATGTGCCAGAGTGTTCCTTTATTTTTATGAATCAACAAATCTCCTTCTCCTTTTTCTTGCCTGCTCTCAAAGGTACAAGCAAACAGTGCAGTATATGTTCAGAACAGCTCTGTGAAACTTCTCCGATTCCAGGAAACAAAATTTTGAATGACAGTTTCTCATATAAATGAGAAAAGGCATATTACAAGCACTTTGAAGATTCCCTTGAATTATGAACAACATACAGAAGGAAAATTCGAACAGAGCTTTGCTATTCACCAGGGTCACACACTGAAAAGATCCCCACTGTAAAATTATTCTGTTAACAATAATCAGAATAAAAGATAACAGCAGGTGTTGGCAGGCAAGAAGAAACTGGCCTACAAAATGAGGGGCAATACCTGTAATAATGGAAGTTAAACATTTTAATGAGCCTACTGGGATCCACTTGGTAATCACTGTTTAATACGAGGAAAAATAAAAGGGAAAATGATGTATGTTATTGAACAAGAAAACACTTTAATAAATTACTCATCTTCGATTTTAGTGCATTCTGTGACTAGGGTGCTTTTTTGATGTCTATTTCAAGGACGTTAATTTTTTATATTTAGTCTAAAGCAAACATTAAGAGGAGACATCATGACATAGTGGTTGTCTTCAAATATTTAAAGAACTCTCATAAACAAGGGTGTAAGTGCCTTTACCCCTTCTGCCTCCATATAAAAGTTGTTCTAAGATCTGTGGTGGAAGTAACAGAGAGACACATTACATATGAATGTAGACAAGAATTTTCTCATCTTCAGAGCTGGTCCATGATAGGTCAGTTTGCCTTGAATATTACGGAGTTGGGTTTCCTATCACTAGAAGTGATGGGCAGAGCTGGGGCTACCATCTGCCAGGGGTGCTATTGAGGCTAAACTTTCATGTAGACAAGTTGACATTGAACTTGTCTTTTAAATTCTGGGATCCTTCACCTCTTTGTGGGACATGGAAGATTTTTTATTTTCTTGCTATTTTAGCCCCAGTGCAAGTCATTTGGTGAGTGTCAACAACTGGTAGCTAGTTTCATGGGGTAATTGGCCCTGACATTCTTCACTAAGCACACAGGTTAACACCAGCTTCTTCCCATCTGTTCAAGGTGAGTAGGAAGGCAAGAAGGGCGCATCCAATAGAGAGTCACCTCTGTCACCCCATTCTCGGTCTGGTCCTGCCAGGGAATCTCACTGAAAGGTGTAGACAAAGGCTGAACTGCCATCATAAGAAACTTCCAGTGAGTCCTCAAGAACAAGCCAGGACTTTGTACAAGTTCTAACCCAAGGCTGCACTTAATCCCTTGTCATCAAGCACCTCCTTCTAAATATAGACAAAGAACCCACAGGAGTCAACAAGAAAGAGACAACTGAACAGAAAAGCAGGCAAAACACTTTGCAGAAGAGAACATCTAAACGGCCCATAAGTATACAAAATGTCCTTAGCCACTTAGTCATCAAAGAAATGCAGATTAAAACTACAAGATAAGCCCAGGTGCAGTGGTTCACGCCTGTAATCCCAGCACTTTGGGAAGCTGAGGCAGGCAGATCACCTGAGCTCAAGAACTCGAGACCAGCGTGGGCAACATAGTGAAACCCTGTCTCTACAAAAAATACAAAAATTAGCCAAGCGTGGTGGCGCACCTGTAGTCCCAGCTACTTGAGGGGCTGACACGGTGGGATTGCTTGAGCCCAGGAGGTTGAGGCTGCAGTGAGCTGTGATTGCACCACTGAACTCCAGTCTGGGTGACAAAGGAAGACCCTGTCTCGTACCAAAAACAAACAACAAACGACAAAAAAGAGATACTACTATATGACCACGAGAGAAGTTAAAATTAAAAAGACTGACTATACAAGAGTTGACAAGGATGTGGAAAACTGTCTGGCAGTATCCACTTTGGACAACTGTCTGGCAGTATCTAGTAAGACTAAACATATGCATCTCCTGTCACCCAGAAATGACACTCCTCTGTATCAAGACAAATGTGCACTTTTGTACATCCAAAGATCTGTACAAGATGTTCACAGCAGCACTATTCGTGACAGCCAAAAATGAGAATGCAACTCAAATATCTGTCGACAAGAGGAAAAATAAACAGATTTTAGTGTATCCATAAAATGAAATACTTCACAGCAAAAACAGCCTCAGCTACATGCCATAGCATGAATGAGTCTCATAATATGAAGAGAAAGAACATGAAAAAAAACAGTACACCCTGCGTGATTCCATTTATATGAAGTTCACTCACAGACAAAGTTAATCTTCGGCTTTAGAAGTCTGGATAGTCATTACTTTTAGGGCAGTGACAATGATTGAGAGAGGTACAAGGGGAGCTTCAGTAGCACTGGCAGTGTTTGCTTTCTGGGATTGGGCTGTGGTGAACAGGAAATATTCACTTTGTGTATTCACTGAGCTGTGTAGTTGTGATCTGTGTACTTTTCTGTCTGTCATGCATCAATAAAAGTCTGCTAAAATAGAGTGTTAGATTGAAAAAATTTTATAACCTTCAATTTCTCCAGCTTATTTTTACTTTGCTCAATACTAAATAATTCTAAAATTTAGATTGCCTGCATGTGAATTCTGGGAAAGGAAAGGAAACCACATAATGGTCCGGAAGAAACCAGTATATTCCAGAACCAAAGTACAGGCTTGTGTTAGGAATGATATAGCATCCCAATGGAAGCTGTGAGGAGAAGGATGGACACCCTGGTCCAGAGCAGACTATTGCTTGACTGATAGATGGAGGGAAACAAATAATAAGGCTTCCAAGAAGTCATTCATTCCACGAAAGATTGCCACCCAAACATTCAACCCATGAATGAATACACACATACTCAATGCACAAGGTCACAGAGATTAAAGCCTGTTTATTCATTTGCAAGGTATAACCATATAGAATAACTTATTTCTTGAAGTTGCTCTCTCTTGTACAAAGACATCAAATATTCATTGCCATTTTAAAAGTACTGTGATAGGTTCATCGCCCACCAGACTTATTGCAGTATAGAACAGGACAGAAACAAAGTTCCTATCCAAACTCAATTATAGTGTTTTGTGATTTAAACTGAATTCATAAGAGTTTACAGATAAAGTTTCTCCATTCTTTACTGTATCATAATTTATTTCCATTATACATTGCTGCACACCTGTGTCATGTGTTTTATTGAAGCAGGAGTCCATTCAGGATGCTGCCAAACTGGCTTGTTTATTCTAGGGCCAAAATCTTGAAATAACTTTTTCTTTGAGTTCTAGCTCAGTAATAAAATTTAGAAAGGCTTATTTGTAAAAGACAGCCACATAACCGAGAAACACAGCACTGACAGATGAAATGATAATGACAAGCACTGCGCTTAACAGTGAAGCCCCATTTGATATGCGTGCATGTGCAGCTATCTATATGCATATGTGCCTATCTCTCTACCTCTCCGGCTTCCACAGTTCTTGCATAAATGTCAAATCCCCATTCACCAGAGGCTGGATGCCACTTACAGTGTGAGTGTCCTCAGAGTGATTTCTGACCTGGGCTGGTCTGGACGTTCCATTTCTTCCTGCCCAGCTCTGCCTCACACTGCTAAGTCCCACTCCGTATTCATCTGCCTGGATGATTTCTTCTTTGGATTCAGAGAACTGTCAGCCTTCCTGGTCATAACTGCTCAAGAGTCACATCTTACCTGCGCATTTCAGGAGATCTGTTTCCTGGAATATTTGCCTCTGTAAGGTATTTTAGGCTGACTGATGGCACCCTGAACGCCATGTTAACCTCTGTGACCTGCACGGACACTCCAGATGAGTTCCTGGAAAGTCTAAAGTAACTGGAAGACCACGAAAAGAAGAAGAAATGATCAACCCCTGTGGTGCCTCCTTAACTTTAAGACATTATTATTTCTTATTCCCTCCCCCGTTGATAAGGCCATTGGACTTTGTAACTGACCTTGGTCAACCTTGTGACTCCACACTCTACGACCCCCTCCCAGCTTGCAAAAAACCACACTAAAGTTACTTTCACTGTTTACCCCAAACCTATAAAACTAACTCCTATCCCTTTGCCCTCCGCTGACTCCACTTTCGGCCTCAGCCCACTCACACCCAGGTGAACAAACAGCCATATTTCTCAAACAAAGCCTGTTTGGGGGGTTCTCCTCAGAGTGCACGTTTTAAGAAAGACTACAGTGTTCTCTCCTTAATTTTGAGCATTTATCCTACACCTACCCACCAGTGCTGAAGCTTCTGGCACTTTATAAAGCAGCATAAGGTTCTTAATTGAGTCTAAAGAATTCCATATTGTGTAGGGATAATAACCTCTATAATATTTCCCATTTCAATTACCTACCTCACTTTCCCTCTCCCCCTAGAATAGGGCTACCTAGCATTTTATGGTTTAACTATTCCCTGGAGACTTTCATTTAGACCAAGTCTCAAGACACAGGCCATTTCAGTGACAAAGGACATTCCCAAGGGAAGGATTAGAACAACAGCCTCTCTGTTCTCCAGCTGTATTCACCTTCACCACTTTGGGCATCTCTTCCCACTTCTTCTGAATTTGAGTTCCTTGGGAATAGTCTTTCACATCTGATTCATCTTAAATTATCCATACTGTACATTTTACATATGTTTTCTACAAATATTTGTTTAATACATTTCAAGTGATTACATAAACACTTGAAATATCTTGGCTTTTGCCATTTTAAAAGTCTGTTTTAAAAAACACTAGATGAGTCATTTTGCACTGCCTCTTCTCTGCCATAACCCTCTTCACCTTTGTTAGTTCTGTGTATAAATTAACACACATCTTTAAAATTGACCACTTACCAACAGTCTATCCAAATCACGGTACCATTTTGAGTCATTGAAATTTAATGAAAGGGGAGTAATGGTGGATGGCATGGTCAGACTACCCTCCCACAAAAAGAATTAGAAAAGAAAGGCACAATGTTTTTTTGTTTTGTTTTGTTTTTGTTTTTTTTGTTTTTGTTTTTAACTAAGGCACTGAGAATGACCACACAACAGGTAGAAATGGATTCGTGGCTAGCCTTGAAAGGTGGTAACATCAACAGGGGAGATTCCAGAGCTTGCTGTTTTTTGCCTGAGGGTACTCCTCACCCACGCATTTTGAGCAGCAGAAGTCACACCCTTACTCGCTAAAAGGGCCAGAGGACAGAGCAGATGGATGGGGGAGCAGCTGCAAGTATGAGAGGAAATCCTCCAAGGGAGAGGGATGCAGAGGGGATAACCTTGACTCCTAAACTCTGTATTCACAGACAGATCCCAGTGACCCCGTGAGAAAACAGCAGCTGGAGGCATAAATAATAGAGCAGAGATTTCAGCTTCTCCCCACTGCCGAGGAGATGGAATTTGGAGCTTGAACCCAGATGGTGATAACAAAATTCTTTTGCTTAGAAGAACAAAATTCAATACTCTTCAGAGGGACAGGACAGTGTTCATACTCTCTGTATTATTATGTCCCAACTACAATTAAAAATCACTAGACATATGAATAGGAATATTGACCAGAACTCAAGAGAAAGGGCAGTCAAAAAATGACTCCAGATTATAACCCAGATGTTGCAATTAGCACACTAGATTTTAAAGCAGCTACCAAATATACATTCAGGAACTCAAAGGAAAATATTATCATCATGAAAACAGATGCAATCTCAGAAGAGAAATAAAAATTGTTATATGAAGCAAATTCTAGAACTGAAAAATACAAAATTAAAATTGTATAGGCTTGGTTTAATAGCAGATTAGAAATGGTAGAAGATTCAGTACATCTGAAGATATATAGAAATTATTCAACCTAGGCCAGGTGCAGCGGCTCAAGCCTGTAATCCCAGCATTTTGGGAGGCCAAAGAAGGAAAATCAGTTGAGCCCAGGAGTTCAAGATCGGCTTGGGCAACACAGAAAAACCCCATGTCTACAGATAATTGAAGAAGAATTAGCCCGCCATGGTGGTACAAGCCTGTAGTCCCACCTATGTAGGAGGCTAAGCTGGGAGGATCACTTGAGCCCAGGAGCTCAAGGATGCAGTGACCTAGGATTGCACCATTGCACTCCAGCCTGGATGACAGAGTGAGAGAAAGATGAAGATGAACAAAGAAGAAAGAAGAAAAAGAAAGAAGAAGAGGAAGAAGGAGAAGAAGACGGGAGGAGAAGGAGGAAGAAGAGACAGCAGCAGAAACAGAAGAAGAAAAAATTATTCAATCTAACGAATTGAGAGAAAATTAATTGAGGAAACATAATCAGTGCCTGAAATGTCTGTTGGACAGTAATATACATATTTATGTACAATTGGAGTATCAGAAGGAGAGAAAAGAGAGTGAGGCAGAAGAAAATAACTGAAGAATAATGACTGAAAATTTCTCAAATTTGGTATAAGATTTAACCACAGGGCCCATTCAGATCGAACAAAACACTTGTAGTACCATAAATATGAAGACTTTAGGACTTGTCATAGCCCCCCCAGAAGACCTGAGACATTTAGGCTTTATAAGCAAACTAATTGCCTTAAACTCAAAGTTGACTTCTCCCTCTGAATGTGAAGTCAGAATTATTTTTGTTTCTCAATTTTGATGTTCCTCGGTTATTCATCACATGATTTAAAACCGGATCTGTTTCCGTAAGTGAACAGAAGACACTGAGTGTGCAGGTACTGTTTCCTCGCAGTGTTACTCTGCTCTTCACAGGTACCTCTGATTGGGTGTGCGTCCCTCTGGCCCAACCCATCAAGACCTCGGGAGCTCGGCTACACTTCGGTGCTGTTCAATAAGGTAGCCTTTTATGCTTCATCGTGCAGCGTTATTCGCTTCTCTATCTCAGCAACAGAATACTACATTTTACTATGTTTTCCTCCTGCTTAGAGAATAGCTATTTATTTCTTAATAAAACAGTACAGTGTGTTTTCTCCATGATTATTTAAGACTCAGTTGAGACATAAGAACAATGAAATAAAAAATTAAATACTCTCCTCTTAGGATTTAACCAGCCAAACTGGGTAGAATGACTATTTTCTTTAAAGCTTCCATTTTATTTCTTCCTAATATATAGTTTTATATTCTTCAGGACCACGTCCCTCATGCATAATGTTATAATATAAAGGAAAACTATTCATATACATTGAAATGAAATCCTTTAAAACACCAAAAGCAAATTAGAAATACTGGTAAATAAAAAAAAAAAAAAACAGGCAGTTCTCAGTAGTTAAAATAAGTAAATCTATTAACTAACGTTATTCAGTGGAATTCAACAGACATTTATTGAGAACCTACAGTGTGCCAGTGTAACGTTGTTTTAGTTATTATAAGATGGTTTATACAGCACAGTATGCTCTTCAATATAATATGATTTTTTATACATGTCTTTTTAGATGTTATTCAAGCAGAGAAATGAAAACATTGGCACGACTAAAAACAACACCTAAAGAAAATAGGCAATAGCCTAGCAATATTTGCACAAATTTAAACCATGAAGTTGCCCTGCTTCTAATACTAGCCGTAAGCTACAAATCTGATTCGTGAAGCTCTTCACCTACCAGCCAGGAGTAGGCAGTAGAACTAGCATTGACAAATGAGCTGTCAGCTGCATTTACCATCTTTTTTTTTAATTTCTAATTTTCTTCCCAAATTTCAGGGTCACACCCTTGTAATTCATGTAATTAAACAACAATAACAAATCTTAGGAAGAAAGTGGGGAATCCAAGTAATCATCATGTTACAAAAGAATGCATTACTCCCTGCCACAGAGCAGTTAAATGCTGCGGCTGGCTTCTGGCTTGTTTTAATACAAATCTGTTCACTTCAGCAAGGAAAACTTTAGAGAGTGAGAGATGTACAATCTGCCAAAAGTCTGTGTGAAGGTTTCCTAGGAGCATTCTGAGAGTCCCTGGCGGGGCATCACCTTCACCTACGAGAGTTTCAATCAGGCGGATCTCCCACACAGACTCGTGTGGTTTATTTCATTTATTTATAAAATATATGGAGCATTGCCAAACCTCAGCATATGGCTTGAACATTCAAATCCAGTGTTACATTTTTTTCCATCAATCTTTAGACACCCAGATTTTGGCCATTCTACCTCTATATGAGTATCAGCTGGGTAAACACATAAAAGGAGTAGCTAGCTAACTTAGGCTTAAAGAATCAGAGGTCTTGAGGAAAAGGAAATCTAAGATAAGAAGAAAATGAGCAGGAATTAGCTACACCAGTAGAGGAAAGAACATTTCAGGCAAAGGGAAAATCATGTATAGAGAGAAAATGAAAGAAATCAGGCCCTCTTTGAGATGTAAAAAAATTCGATTTGCCTGGAGTGTGTGTCCAGGGGCCTGGAGTTCCGAGGGGAGAGGCTGAAGAGTGCAGGGCAGCATAGGTTCTCTTGAAACTTCCTGTCAAGAAATTCTGGAACAACCGAATTGCCTCCAACAGACCAGTGCCCTCCTGACCAGATTTGTATTTGTAAACAACCACTCTGACTGCCTCAGTGAGTATGCAACAAAAGGGGCAAGGTTCAACTCAGGGACGAGACATCAATTTGGAAGCTATTTCCATAACCTCAGTGAAGCACTAATGATGGCAAGAATTAAGATAATAGCAATGGAAATAGAGGATGGGCATGTTTGGGGAAGTATTCAGAAGTTAGAAACACAGACTTGGTATGTGGGGGTGGGAAAAGAGAATGAAATCAGAGGTCATGGCCAGGATTTCTGGCAAGGACAAATGGCCAAAAGGAGGTACATTCACTGACTACAGTGGGACAAGGTTTATAGTGGAAGAGAAAGCATTCAGTTCGGGTTGGATTGAATATGAAAAGGTCCATTGCTCACTTGGTCACACAGCAGCCAAGAGATGGGACCAGGATTTCAACTCGCCTGGGACCGGAAGGCAGAAATATCGGTGGTCAATCGGGTCTGAAAGCCAGGAGTTGTCCTTTTGGAAGATGGCAGACTGAAGCCATGGAAGCAGACGGAGGTCACCCATGGAGTCGCAGGTGAGGCTGGCCCAAGAAAAATCCTTGAGGAGCCAGGTTACCCCTAAAGAACAGGTAAAGGAAAAAGAATCCATAAAAGAGATGGACAAAGACCAGATTCGGAAAAATAAGAAAATTGTGTCACGGGCCCCCCAAGAAGGGAGACTTCAAAGAAAGAAGAAAGATCAACAGTGCCAATTCCTATGCCCATACCAAGTGAGCTAGGCATACCTTCCAGTATTCCATCCAGGATCTTAATTAACACATTAAACAAGAAAAGGTTCAGGATAAAACCTTGCTCCTATTCTTTCCATATGCTCAGCAATACCTTTTCAATCTACTCATTAACACCACTGAGGGTGTAATAGTTAAAACTTCTAGAAGTATTGTCATCAAACTCTACTTCTTTATGTATTTACAAGGTCATCATAGGAATTTTGCTGAATTCCTTGAAACATCCTAGTCACAAGGCATCTCTGGCATTTTGCAGAATAGCCTACGTGTCTATCACAAGATGAATGGCGTGACTTCTTCTTGATCCGGTCCTTAATCTTGGTGGTCACCACTTCCTTTACTGGTCAACTGAAAGCTCGAGGCTCACTTCATTGTAAATATCACCAGCATCTCCAAGACCTGCCCAGCCCAGAGTTCTCTGAACTTCAAACTCCATCAGTGCTGAAGGCAGACAGTGCACCACTCAATACCTGCCAGTGGTTTGTGATGTTGCCCTCTTTATCGTGGAGGCATCAGAAAGCCTTGCAGAGGCAAGAGGAGGCAAAACATGGATTTTAGAGCCAAAGGTGAGTTGAAATCCTGGTCCCACCTCTTGGCTGCTGTGTGACCAAGTGAGCGATGGATCTTTAAAGACTTAGTTTCCTCATTCATTAAGTGAAGATGAAAATATCTAAGAGAACTACAGGATGCAGCGTGTGTTTCTTCACATTGTGCTAACGTGAAATAGACTCCAAAAAAATCAGACCTCAGCACCTCTTAACAGATTCTACAATTAAGGGCAGAGGGCAGAGAGAGTTCTGTTTGGTTCCTACTGATCTCATAGTCTTATTATGAACTTATTAAACTCATGCGTTTATTCAGAATAAGTTGGGAATGACCAGAGATGGAGCTAGGGTTGGTGGAAGGAACGCACAGATATTATACCATTGGGAAATATTGGGGGTGGCGGGTGGAAGCAGAGCTGCAGCATGTTTAGGTCTTTGACCTCTTGTGCTTAAGGGACAAGGTTTGAAATGTGTGTATTGGAAGTAGAATCCTGGCAGAGCGCTACGTGTGATACGTGTAAGAAGAGCGTGCAAGAGCATGTTGAGATACAGGTAGAGACAGGTGATGAGCCTAACAGCATGTGCATGAGGGGAAGAGTGAGTGCCAATCTGTTTGCCCAAACAGGAGCCTGGCACACAGATCTGGCACATTCAGAGCATGTTCCTCAGCATCTCTGGATTCTGACTTTTAGAGGCAGCACAAACATATTTATTAAAAATCTGGTGAGGTGCAGTGGTTCACGCCTGTAATCCCAGCACTTTGGGAGGCTGAGGCGGGCAGATCGCCTGACGTCAGGAGTTCGAGACCAGCCTGGCCAACATGATGAAATTCTGTCTCTACTAAAAATACAAAAATTAGCTGGGCATGATGGTGCCTGTAATCCCAGCTACTCAGGAGGTTGAGGCAGGAGAATCCCTTGAACCCAGGAGGCGGAGGTTGCAGTGAGCTGAGATGACAGACACCACTGCACCCCAGCCTGGGTGACAGAGCAAGACTCCATCTCAAAAAAATATAAAAAAAATAAAAAAATAAAAAATCTATGCTGTGTAGTTCAAAGGCTTATAGGGTAAGGTTTCTGCCATCCAGAAGCTTACAAATATAGTTGGGCAAATAAGAAACATCCACAAATAGAACAAATAACATTGACAAGGGTCACAGGTAGGTGGAGTACAGAGAGATGACTGTGAGTGACATCAGGCCGTCGAGGCGTGAATCTTGGCTCCGGTTCCTACCATCCTGGTAAACAGCAGTGAGGGACTTAACTCTCTGTGCCCGAAGTTCCTTGTTGACAGCATAAGAATGTTGAGATAATCTGACAAGGTGTTTTTAGCACTTTTCCAGGCATACACAAAAGCAGCCGTTAACCGACAGCATCATCAGCAGCAGCTTTGAGTAATTCACTTCCTCCCAACATTAGTTCTCCCATCTGTAAAGCTGGACGACTGGACAAAAATAGCTAAAGTCCCCATCGATTCTAAAAGTCTATACATGATACAAAGGAGAAAAGATTTAATTCAGACCAGGAAAAGTGTTCCCACGGGTGTCAACCCAACACAGACTTCATGGCAGACCTGGGTTTAGCTCTAGGTCTTGGGAACATGACATTCCGTTGGGCGCACATTATTTTAGTGACAGCAAGTGATCCAGAAAGAGAAGAGAGAGAAGGATGGAAATACAGACAGTGGTTAACTAAGAAACACTTTCAATGGTAAGTAATGGACTTAGAATTTACCCCTTATAAATAGCCACTGAAGATTTGTGACAGGTAAATGGTATAATTTATACGACTTTGCGGACTTTGGCTGTGGTATGCAGAAATGATGGGCCAGAGGTACAGTTCTAGAGAAAACGTATCAGGAAGCCATCGCAATCATTCAAACACCAAAGAATAAAGCCTTGAACTCAGAATAAAGCCTTCAACAATGAACATGGATAACAAAGGATAATGCCCAACTCCACCCCTGCATTGCCATCAGAAGACCTGAGCAAGGGCTGACCAGAGGCCTCCCAAGTTGCCTCATTCATCCGGGCAGGGCACCCCGAGCCTGAACGTCTCCATGTAGGGAACCTGCATCTGCATATTTGAACAAGACTGGGTGCATTTGAATTTTGCTAATGGATGACAAATAACAATTGGTATTTCTTTGCTCCACTTCTTTTCTTGTCTTAAAATAAACCATGATTGACTAGTCACAGCTGCACTCACACAAAGAAATAGCAGTCTTTGACTTCAAAGGGAAACAGCTGAGAAGGGAGAAACAAACAAAATTGCAAGATCTGAGATTTCATCTGGCGTGAGAATGATTTTTTAAAAGCATTTCTTACCCTAAACTGTTTCCTGTCTCATTTGAAAGCATCCCCAGTCGGCTGATAGCTCACATGCCAGGGTAAAGGTACCGTCAAGGGAAGGCCGCGCAATCACAGGCAGCGGCTCTTTCTCCCAGGACTGTTCTTCCTCTTAGCAAAAGCAAACACTGATGCCATTCTAATATCTGTTAAAGAAAACACTGGGAAAAAAGCAGCATAATTTGTGGAAAAGTTGAAGATTTAGATGCTTGAAGGTCACGGGCTTTATGGAGGAAGTCAAAGGATGCTACTTTTCAAAGGTCAACAAGAAAAATAGAAGGTTCTCCTCTTGGCCTTCTCTGGCTATAGAGTAATCGGATGCTGCAAACATCAATAAATTCTTGGGACAGGTTTCTACGGAGAATGTAAACCTTAATGTTATCTGATATTTGAGTTGTCCAAACTCAAGCAAATTGCACAAAAGTCTAATCCCAGGTAGGGAATCAGAGCTGCAGATCTAATTGGTACCACACACTTCTGTCCATCAGACTGGTGCTGTGTGCAACGGTGGAAAGATGAATTACAATCTGGATTTTTAAAGTTTTCATGTGAAAGACAGAGGCAGCAGGGAAAGTAGTCGGGTGGGGGTCGGCTGAGAAAAACTGGTCAGGAACACGGACACGGATTCCATTCTGGACAATTACCTTGCCCCTGCACTGCAGATGGTGGCAAAGGCAGCTTTCAAAGGGCACCCTGCAGGCAACAATTCCTCTCTCCGGTCCGCACTGCCCCCCACCTCCATCCAGTCTGTTGCTGATGCAAAGAATCCAGGGTTCTGTGATGGGAAGAGAATAGATAAAGACACAGTAACCCCAACGCCAGCTAACACTTTCTCTTCTCTTTGGGAAGGAATTCCTTGCCAGGCTCCCACGCATCGATTTCTTCTCGCTCTGAACGTTTACAGCACTCAATGTCTGCCATTTCTCATGAGCTGCCTTCCGGCATCTCATTTGTTGTTGTGTGTGTTGTTGTTGTGTTTGTTGTTGTTGTTTAACCTCTCCTAACATCTCAGAGCTGAAAGAGACATCTAGCAGATTCCAACCATCCCTTTCATATTGGAATGCGCTGCCAAGCGGTTGGTGGTTGGGCTTAAGTGAGAAGAGCCCCACAGATGGAGCTCTCGTGGCCCAGAGAGGCAGTCCATTCCATCTTAGGACAAATTACACACTTTGGAAAACCTTCACTGGCCCCTGATGGGAGCACAAATTTTGATATTTCTGGAAGGCAACTAGACAAAACATATACAAAATATGTGACAATGGGCAGGGCATGGTGGCTCATGCCTGTAATCCCAGCACATTGGGAGGCCAAGGAGGGCAGATCACCTGAGGTCAGGAGTTTCAGAGCAGCCTGGCCAACGTAGTGAAACCCTGTCTCTAATAAAAATACAAAAATTAGCTGGGCATGGTGGCGGGCACCTGTAATCCCAGCTACTCAGAGGCTGAGACAGGAGAATTGCTTGAACCCAGGGGGTGGAGGTTGCAGTGAGCTGAGATCATGCCACTGCACTCCAGCCTGGGTGACAAGAGTGAAACTCCATCTCAAAAAACAAAACAAAACAAAACAAAACTATGTGACAATGTTCATACCCTTTGACCCAGAAATGTCACTTTTAGGAATTTTTCCTGAAATATTAGCAGGGGTGGTCGCAGTTGTACACAGGCACCAGCTTATCTGGGCTTGCAGGAGCCGATATGTTCACCCCTTCCCAGCTCTACCTTCACCCTGATGTTTCCAGAAACCACGGTGCAGGAACGTGCGCCACGGGAAATCGGGACCTGCAACAATGGGGGATTTGCCCTCTTTTTCTTGGGAGCTTCATGAACCTTCCCCAGTACACCGGTGGATGGGCCCAGATATTTAGTTAAAGTATGTTGATCGCAGAACATTACAAGTGAAGTCGGTGAAAAAATTAAAAAAAAAAAAGCGAAGCCACCTAAATGTCCAAACTTAAGGATCACTTAAATGAATTACAGTCCATCAATTTTATGGAATGTTATTCAATCTTCAAAATAATATTAAACAAAAACTAGAAATATATATATTTGTTTAAAAAAAAAAAAAAAGCAGGTTACAAAGCAGTGGGGCCATGATGGGACAATTCCATTTTTGTCGCGAGGGAGAGTGGGTGGGGAGAGAGAAAAAAAATCCACAGGGACTTTTAACCAGAGGGTGGGATCAATTTGATGTATCAACATTTGCTAACTTTTCTAATAAGAAAATGTCATTAAGGATTAATTTTTCATCAATGGCTGTGCTTAACGACGTGGTTTTGCCATGGATACTTACTTTGGCAAGGAAGAGCTGCGGAAGCAGAGGCTGACAGGAGGCCCGGTGGGCGGCGGCGCCAGCAGCCTTCTCCCCCGGCCTGCGAAGCTCTCCAGTGACCATCGTAACTCATCTCTGCAGAATTCACACAAGCATCTCGGGAATGACCAACAAGCATGAGCTAAATAGTGAAATCAAGGCGACCAAATACACAAACTGCCTGATTTTGTATTTTAAAATGTTTCCTTTATTTCACTTGTGAAGTGCCAGCACAGCAAAGCAGGAAACGTTCTTTTTCTCCCCGTCTCTCTAGGCTTTTTCTCCTCTCTTCAGAACACACTTTCCTGGCACCTCAGACAGAGGAGTCTGACTACCGCAAGGTGCACGCAAGTGCCAGGTAGCTGCCTTTGGCGGGGGGCTTGGCATTGCCCCGAAGAGGCCCTCGGGGCTGCCACTGGAGAACCGCACCCACATGCCCTGCCTACCGGGAGGCAGGCCTGTGGAGGGGCCGCCGCTGAGCTGGGAATCCAGGAAAGAGCGTTTAAGACTTGCGTGTGAGATGCCCCCTCGGAAAGGGGACCCTGAAGCCTCAGTGGCACCGGCAGGTGTCCCCAGCCAGTCCCTCTCAGTGCGAATGGGCACCACAGAGCAGCCTCTCACCGTGCCCAGGAATGTACACCCTTGGCCAACCCCTCTTCCGCCACAAAGTTTAAGATGAGGAGAGAGCAAGAAGGGGAGGTCGAAGTGGATAGCAGGAAGGTGCTGATGAGGGCTTCCACTTCTTTCCAGAAGCTTCTCCGCAGTGGCGTGACCCAGCGTGGGCCCAGGCCTGCGGCAGCGGCTCTCACTTCTCCATGCTGGGTGTGCATCCCAGTCGGCTACAAAGCTTCCAAAGACGCCCATTTCTGGTCCCACCGCCAGGAGCTCTCATTCCAGCGGCCTGGGGAGGGGCCTCACATTGGGCTTGTTTTAAATTCCCCCAGGAAAGGCTGATGCACAGCTGGGGTTTAGAGAAAGCCTAACCCACTCCAAATCACCTGTGGCTAAGAGACGCCCCCTTCTACTACAGTTATTTTCCCCAGAGACCAGAAATAAGAGTGTTCGTGTTCACCCCGGCCCTGGGAGAGCTGGTATTAGCAGTGCCCCGCGGTGTGTCCTGAATTATTCAGAGACCATCTTCTGGCTGCTGAGGGATTTCCAGCCCCTCCCCACCATGACCACCAACCTTTTTCTTTCTAAAGAGGCTCCTAAAAGCATCTGCAAATGTTTCAAAGGGGGCAAACTGCACAGCCAGCACATGACGCCATTACGGAATTCAAAAGGTCCTGGGAACAGGCAAAACCACAGATTTGAAGGGGAATTTCTCATGAGGTGAAATCTTAGAGGCATGTGGTGAGATCTTCTGATGTGAACTCTTCAAAAGAGTAAACTGTTCAATCTCCCCCTGGCAGGGTGAGATGAGCTGCCAGAAACCCAGAGAGAGGGAAGAAAAAATGTTCTTTGTGGTAGAGAAACTGTTTGATGAATTACCAGATAGAATCGGTCCAATTCTTCTGCCCTTGGATCAGGAAAATAAAAATCCTAATGCCATTAATGAAACAGTGGCCAGAAGAAGTAACGTAAAACTAGGCGTGCAAAATGGGAAAGGCAGATTCACATGAAATATACGCTCTGCTAAAAGCTTTACAAAATGAATTTTCCCTCGTGGAGGTGGAATGAGAAGTTAAAGAGATGGTGACTGCATAGTTAGGCTAAAACCCTTTCCATTAACACTGTGCATAAATTTTAACGCTTCAAATGAGGACAAATTAAGGTTATCCAAAAACATGAGAAATATTGATATTTCCACTGTAAACTTATTAACATCAAAAGTCAAAGGAAGTAATGTCTATTCACCCAGTCTGCCTTCAGTCTACTTTCTTTTTTCTTTTCTTTTCTTTTCTTTTTTTTTTTTTGAGACAAAGTCTTGTTCTGCCCCTCAGGCTGGAGTGCAGTGGCAAGATATCAGCTCACTACAACCTCCACCTACTGGGTTCAAGGGATTCTTCTGCCTCAGCCTCCTGAGTAGCTGGGATTACAGGCACACGCCACCACACCTGGCTAATTTTTGTATTTTTAGTACAGATGGGGTTTCACCATGTTGGCCAGGTTGGTCTCAAACTCCTGACCTCAAGTGATCTGCTTGCCTCAGCCTCCCAAAGTGCTGGGATTACAGGTGTGAGCCAGCACGCCTGACCCAGTCTTCTTCTATGTCTTATTCTGGGGAAACCAGCAAGCATAATTATGGTTACTTCCAGCAATTCCAAGATATTATTGCCCTGACCCACAAAGCAATTCCTATTTTTCCTCCAGTACTCAGCTGTGGATTCAACTGCAAGTGCTAAGTCCTCAGCTACCATCCTACTTGACTGATCAGTAGCTAAATCTGTAGAGAGCACCGCCAAATTCTCCCTCCCCTAAATCTAAATACTAATAGCCCTGCCTCCTGTACTAGAAAGTCCCCTACAAATATTGATCACTAATATTAGCTAGTAATGTCTACAATCTGTAAACAAACATTTTGGCAATTTCTCTGTAGAATAAAGACATTGGGCGCTCAAAACTCTTGTTTAGCAACTAGAGGCCTCTATCATGGGCTTCCAGATCTTACTCCTTGCTTTGTGATAATGCACATACATTCATGGCCTCGTGTGAAAAGCATGGGCTGTAGAGTCAGGGAGAACCGAGTTTGTTCCTGTCTCTTGTCGCTTACTGGTTGCATGATCTTGGCAAGTCATTGAACCTTGCTAAACCTTAGTTTGCTTATCTGTAAAGTGGGATAATAATGACAATGTTGCAGGAGATCAGAGAATTCGTGTTACCTATTTACTTGTGTATTCGTCATGTCTAACAAGGGGGGTCTGGAATATGTGCAGAATGAGTCGATCCTGACAAGAATTAACTGGAGGAAAGGCAAGAAAATCCCCTAGCATGCTACTCAGTACATCATAATTATTGTTAATGTCGACTATCACAGTCATTATTTAATTTAGACAAAAAGCTTAAAAATATATCTTTCCTATGAGGTAAACGATAGGCATTTTAGCTGCCCAAAAGGAGCTACTCTTACCCACAAAGCAAATTCGGGAAGCTTCCCCTGGCTGCCAACCTCCAGTCCAGTAGAATGATTGCTGCATGGGGAGGCAGCACAGACCCTTGGGATTAAACAAGCCAGGACACACGTCAGCACGGGGCCTCAGTCGATGCTGGCAGTGGTTTCTATCCTCGCTTGCCAACATCCCCATCTGAGGCTGGAGCCTGGAAGGTGAAGAGAAATCACAGGATTTAAGTCTCTTCTTTTTGCGGATGAGGCAGCATGTCCAGCACTGTCAGGTCCTCACACCAGCCCCTGATACTCACTCTGGCCTCTGGCTCCTTCACAGCTGCTTCGACTCAGATAGATGTGGCCCAAGGACACGGGCAGTGCCACTGGTGGCAGTGGGGCACGCTTAAGATAGCAGAGTTTTAAGCAGTCAGAATGAGAAAGAATGAAGCATCAGTATTCCAAAACCTTTGGTTTCCAACAGTAAAAGTGATACCCAGGAAGCCTGATGGTGTCCCATCGTGGTTACTATCTAGTAATCAGCTATATCCATAAACGCTATTGAACATAGCCACTTGGGAGAGCTTGCAATATAAAATGGCCCGACGTCAAGAACACTAAAACAATAATGAGAAAGCCAGAGCAGTTCACAAAACAGATGAACCGAGAGACTCATACGTCCAAGTGGGAAGATGCAGCAGGACCAACTCCAGAATAAATAAGAACATTTCCATTGCAGTAATCCAGGTAAGACGTAATAGGCCCTTAACAAAGACCATTATACTTGGATTGTAAACGGATCAATATGGAGAGAAATTTTTTAAAGAGTATTACTTTCCCAGGGTTGCTGTAACCAATGGCCACAAACTGAGCGGCTTAAAATACAGAAATTTATCCTCCCACGGTCTAGAGGCCACAAGTCCAAGAGCAAGGCACCACCAGGGCCACACTCCTTCCAAAGCCTCTGCGGGAGGACCCTGCCTGCTCTGCCACCTTCTGCAGGTGGCCGGCAGTCCTTGGCTTGCAGCTGCCTCTCTGCAACCTCTGCCTTGGTCATCACATGGTGCTCCTGTGTCTGCAAATGTTGCACAAAAGTGAAACTGTCATCATCTGTGAACAAATCACATTCGTGTAAACACCGACTTTCAAAAATCATGATCTAAATCTATGAGGAGGATGGGGAAAGGGAGAGATGGAGAGGGGCGGGAAAGCTCTGCCAGAGCTAAATGTTTATCTTTCATTTTTATAAAGTCAAAATATAGCATCTACAATTTAAAAAAATAAAAAATAGTTGTATAATATTTATAATGTTGAGGTAAATGTGAAAACAATTGTCTAAAAGTGAAAGTGGGAGTCTGTAGGTCAGGGGACAGGAAAAGATCGAGGGAATGTTGTCTTTTGCATTTTTAATGTTTTAGTCTTATTTGACTTTTTAAAATACATAACACAAACATGGTATTTAACCAAATTTAAATTTACACAGAGGAGATCATTCTGATTTCAGTCTCAAGAAAAGAGAGAACCAGATGACTGCAGCTTCAGGTGAACAAACCCCTGCAGTCACCTCTGGGGCTCACCTGCCTGCGGTGTTAGTATCAGGATATATGGCCCCAAGCAAGAATTCCCTCATCAGAGCTCTGGCATGAGGACTTGGGGCTGACACCCAGGACAAGAGGCAAATGATCCCACAGGATCCTGGGGAGAGCACTGTTTCAGCCTGTGGCCTCTGCCAAGGAGGCTCATTAGCACACATGATTCGTTTTGACCCGACTTGCACTCACCAAGGCCATGGGTTGTAGCAAGGACAGTAACTGTGTTTCCTCACTTCACAGCATTGCCTAAGCAGCACGCAGCCTGCTCGAGGGTAAGTGAGATTCATCCTAGCCTTATAAAGGGACTGGTCTCAAGAAATAAAAACACAAGACACATAAAGATTCGGAAGAATGAAGATAACATTATCACTAGAAATTACACAAAAAAGGGGCACATTTCCACAAAGCCAAGAAAGAAACATGTTTAAAAGAGTAGGGTGCCGTCAACTAACAGTTGCCCGTATTGAACACCAAGTACCTCCAAAGTGTGTGTATTAGTCCATTTTCATGCTGCTGATAAAGACATACCCCAGACTAGGCAATTTACAAAAGAAAGAGGTTTAGTGGACTCACGATTCCACGTGGCTGGGGAGGCCTCACAATCACGGCAGAAGGTGAAAGGAGCTTCTCACACGGTGGTGGCAGACAAGAGAAGAGAGCCAAGCGAAAGGGGTTTCCCCTTGTAAAACCATCAGATCTTGTGAGACTTATTTAGTACCATGAGAACAGTGTGGGAAAAACCACCCCCACGATTCCGTTATCTCCCACTGGTCTGTCCCACAACACAAGGGAATGATGGGAGCTACAATTCAAGATGAGATTTGGGTGGGGACACAGCCAAATCATATCAGTGCTTTAGAACCATCATCTCATGGATCACAACAATCTCTTCTGATTTGTATTTGCATTTATGTTTTGTAGATGAGAGAGTGAAGACTAAGACAGCTTGTGTAGGCACAGGCTTGCAGGCGCCCTCCAGAGTCACCACAGTGAAACCTGTACTTACGAGGTTCAAGAAACTGCACTGCTATCAAGCTCCCCAGCTAAACCTTTGGAATCACAGTTTGGGCCAAAATTATGAAACTAGATTTAAATTAAGCATTGAACTCAGCCAACGAAAAGTACCACTCTAAAGCAAATGTGATTAATTTGCTTCGTCTTTTCTCTGCTATCTTCTTTTTAATTTTGCCTTCGTATGTTGTATTGATTTTATCCTAAAAATGAAAAATCTTATAATGGAACATTCAGATAACAGAAAATAACTTTTACAAATTAAAATTGGGATATTACATTACAAATGAAACACACTTGTCTAAAAAAAATATTGTAATTGTTTTTTCTGGAACTAACTGAGAAATTGCCAGGAAAGAACCTGGCATTTAGCAGAGGCCCGACCAATGGCTGGGGGTCAGTCTGACATCTTGAAAAGAGAGGGCTCTGGAATCTAATAGACCTCAATTCAAATCCTGGCCCTTCAATATAGACAAAAGTAACTGTTGAGAATCAAAATTTTAAAATAGATCTTAAAGTTTCTAGTGCAGTCTTTGAAACATAACTGTGATCAAAATAATGTCAATTTTCTCCCCCTCAACATAAAGAACCTACTATATTTGCTTCATGTTTGTTTTCTCTTTGCTTAGACCATCTTCCTTTTGGAAAGCACCATTGCCCACTCATGATGGCCTCTGTTCTTGATCCAGTTAGTAATATACAACTTTTTGTTTTCTGAACTCACTGCCTTTCTATCCTTAGGAGGAAAGAAAGGGGATTTCTTAATCAGTCTCCACATTTCCTACAGATTATTTACATATTTTAGAATTAATCCTTCAGGGGTTCTTTCCTATAATGAAAAAGTTACATAGTTTCACTTTACTAAAATTGAATAACCATGTAATGATTTGCTTTAGTTCTTTTTCTGACTGGATTATCAAACTTAATCCTGTGTACATTATTACATAGTAGTTCATCCATGAATATATTGCACATTGATTATCATCCGTCACCATCTGCCCAAGACTATGTATGGTGACCACATGTCTTGAATCAGTTTTAATACTGGGTAATTTTCTTATTTTTAATAAATGGGAGTTATTAAATTTATCATCAAATGTGATATAATTGTTCTACCTTTGTGTGATCTGTTTATTTCCTTTTTGTGTTAAGAAACTATACCATTTTTATAATATGTAGCCTTATTCATATTTGAGTCTTAAAGGGGCATAAAATTAGATAATGATTATTTGACATATAATGAATCTTTTTAATTGAAATGAATAAAATTATATAAAATTGGAACTATCTTAGAAAATCTGGGACATATGGTCATAATAAATATAGTTTCTTTCCCATGGGTACTAAGAAGTAGTCATTATAATAATCCCACATTAATTAGAGAAACTTACTGGAAGCAAATTGTAGTACAACTAGATTGTGCGGAGAAAGGCCTTCCATTAGGCATCAACCCGAAGACGTTAACAGAAAAGTATTTAGCACTGATGGTGTAAGCATTTGAATGAATTAATCTAATATAGGCTACTCAGCATTCAAAAGATCCATGAGAAGAATGTCTGGTAGTAATGTCTGCTCATAGCTTTAGTTATTTATGGTGGTTTTCAATGCAAATAATTGAAAGTGCGGCCAGGTGCAGTGGCTCACACCTGTAATCCCAGCAGTTTGGGAGGACAAGGTGGGTGGATCACTTGAGGTCAGGAGTTGGAGACCAGCCTGTCCAACATGGTGAAACCCCATGTCTACTAAAAATACAAAAATCAGCCAAGTATGGTGATGCACACCTGTAATCTCAACTACTCAGGAGGCTGAGGCAGGAGAATTGCTTGAACCTGGGAGGCGGAGGTTGCAGTGAGCTGAGATTGTGCCACTGTACTCAAGCCTGGGTGACAGAACAAGACTTTGTCTCAAAAAAAAAAAAAAAAAAAAAAAAATCCAAGTCGAAGGAGACCATAAACTAGCAGAAAACAAATTTTAAAAAGGCAGTGATCTTGTGCTGAAACAATTGAAGGATTAGCATCCAGGTCAACAAAGACTGAAACAGGAACCTGTTAACTCCCACCGTCATCAAATTTCTCCTTTGACCAGCTTCATCTCTGCCAAGAGTATGGCTCTGGGACTTTTAGCATGTTCTCCCTTTCAATGAGCATATGCTAACTGTAGTTTCATAGACAACTGCTTTCTTTATCAACCCTTTCAAGCTATTTACCCAGTAAGGCACTCCTCCCTTGCTATCTTGCATGTTAAATATCAGGATCTAGCCCTTGTGGAGGTCTGGGTGCCAGGCGCTACGTTCCAGTGCCTAATGTTCAGACATCTTCTGGGAAATGTTCAGCGACCAGCTCTCTGGGACAAAGGAAAGATGCTTATTTGCCAATTTCTGTTGTGTAAATTCTTCCACCATTGCCAATTTCAAGCTGTCAACAGTTTAACCACTGGCTCTTGAAGTGAGCACAGACTGTCTCCAGCACATTACAGTTTTAGTATTTAATCCTTGAGATTAACAGGGAGGTAACGTTACTGTCCCCATTTTATAGAAGAAGAAACTGAGGCTTTGAGAAACGAATTAAGTTGTCCAAAATCACAACTGGTAAGTGGCAGAGATGGGATTTAAGTACAGCTCTGGCTCACTCCACAGTCTGTTTGTTAAACAAATATTTGTAAAAGCAAGACAGCATTTATATAGCAAAAGACAAAAGAAATGAAAAGTCCTCATATAGTTTACAAGCAAGTGTAAATCAGTGCACGCCCTTAAACATTACGAGTTTTGTCACCCCAGGGGGCTGTGCAGTGAAACAAGCCAAGGGAAATCCGCCAATGGACAGGGATCCTACATTCTGGTGCCATCAAAGGTACTTTTATTTTTCTTCTCTCTGGCACCTCTCTACTTGGTGGTACCTTTTCAAAGTGAACAACAGCAAGAAACTTGGTCATTTCTTACCCAACTGGAGAAGGCCCTAGCGTCTGAATTTGTTACAGCCTCTACCTCACTGACTTTCAGGCCAGTTGGGTGACAACCTGACTCAAAATCTGTTTCTGAGTCCTCCTTTTTGGCCCTGCAGTTGACAATCACCTGTACGCTCTCCACGGACACCTGAGCACCAACCTGAGATGCAATCCTTGCTTGGTTTCCTCTCAGTATTTATTTCAAGAATTTCTCCCCAAATCCTATCAGCTAAACAGACTCCTCCAAGAGCCATTCCTTGCTTTCTAGTCCTTTGTAGCAGATGGCCTCTAGTTAAGCCTTGTTCCAGCCTCCAGCAAATTGTCTGGCTGTGTGATTCAGCTTCTCTAAGCTCCCAGTAAACAGTCCTGCCGGATGGAGGAAGCACCCTCTCTGCAGCCACCACATAAATATTCACAGGTGCAAGGCTGGCATTGGATGGTTGGACCCAGGACTT
This sequence comes from Cacajao melanocephalus, assembly GCA_963573385.1. Lineage (NCBI taxonomy): Eukaryota > Metazoa > Chordata > Mammalia > Primates > Pitheciidae > Cacajao > Cacajao melanocephalus. The sequence continues at coordinate 47,717 of CAUYLG010048296.1, read as the reverse complement.
AATGGAGGGAACGCAAGGGAGAGCAACTTAAACTCCCATTTACTCAGTTTTCTCATCTGTAAAATGGGAGCTTTAAAAACATATACGTTACAAGGTTGTCAGGTTGAATCATACAAAATGCTTATTTGAAAATAGTGTAAGGTATACTCTTAGTTACATTTACTATTAATAATACTAATAAGGTAAGGGATACACTGTATTACTATTCCCTAAGTATTTGGGAAGACTGGATTTGCAGACAAGATAGAAAAAGTAGTGTTCTCTGTTAACAACTGCGCTTACATCACACGCTTTGCAATCATTACAGCCCACTGCATTCACAGAACCATCCATTCAGCAAACCCTGACTAAGCACCTGTAACACACCCGCCCCTCTGCTAGGCTGTCACAGGACAGGGTTGACTGAGACATGGTCCCTGTGCTGCGAAGCTTGAGATCTAGTGGGAGATCTGCCCAGGAAACCTCCTTACAATGCAGTTGGAGAAAGGCCTAGCGTGTTAGAGAAACCAGGGCACCCAAACCAAACCAGTGGTTTCAGAGGCTCCCCTGCTCTGAGTTTTGGAGAAGGAGGAGGTAGCCCTGGGATCCCCTGTACATGGTGGGCATCAGAACTGCCGGGGAGCCTTGGAGAGCCCACACTTGGCCAAGGCTCTATGCAGACATTTGGATTTGATAGATCTTGGGTTGACAGAGCTGATATTTGAACATTAGTAATCTTCACAGGTGATTCTGTACAGGGATAACTATGACCTATATTTCTCTGACTTTCTCTATCAGAAAATTAGAAAATACATTCATTATGTCAATTCAATGTATCTCAGTCAGTCCTCAGCATCTGGGGACTCTCGCTGATATTCAGACACCAGGAACGATACTAGACATCGACTCAAACCACGGTTAGCCTCATTTTCTTCATTTTTAACTTTACAGCACCTTCCCAAATTAGTTGAACTTAATTTTTTAATAACTTTAGAACCATTTAATCTTATTCCATGTTTCTATTTTTCATGAACTCAAGCTCACAATGTAGGCCAATCACATTTTCCCTGAGCTCTGAAACATTAAAAATAACATGATACAGGTTTCTCTCGGCATTAGTACGGATAGCAGAAATGATAGAAAATAGATCCAGTCAAAACATCATTCAATAAACAATTCGCCAGAGACTGTTAAAGCCCTCCACAGAATTCCTCATAACAATGGGCATAACAATACATTTTATTCCCAGATCATGCTATGTATTTATTCTGACAACCAAATACTGAATGTCATCTGCAATGATGACATCTGGGGACTCCTATGTATTAGTGTATCTCTAACTCATTCACTGTGAGGCAGCTCAAGGCATGGAATAAAAGACTAGACACTAGAACTACCAAACAAGTGACATATTGTCGTCACAAAACCTCATAAAGTCCATTTCTCTCCTTTTACTAATGAGGAAACTGAGAGGAAGGAATGATAATTGACCAAATTGACACATGCAGAGTAGGGCAAAGCCAACACCAGAACTTTAGTCTGCTTCTGCACAAAGCCTTCCATTAGCTGAAAGAACCCCAGTAGATGATTTAGTCGCAGTTTTATGATGAAATACACTATAATTTCTTTATAATGATGATAACTTATGGTCAGGTATAAATCACCTTTGTTCCAAAAATAAATTCTAAGCAAAAAATAGCATATACACTATATTAACAATTATATATGCAATGGTTTCTACATGAACAATAATCTGTAAATAAAAATTTATTTTATTTAAATTCAAAATCAAATACAAGTTTAACATCTGCTATACACTATTATCAGTAGTTTGGGATTACCTGGAAGTACTCCTACTCCACAACCTACTTCCATCCTTCAGAGCCAAAAAATGAGAAAAAAAAAGAAATGCTTCCCTGTGAAATTTAAATTTAAAATATTCACATGGAATGAACCAAAACAGAGAGCTGTGCAAAAAAATATTGGCAAAAGAATAAGTACAAGAGAAAGAGGAAGAATAAGACAGAGATAAGGGAGGAAGAGGAGTCAAAGAAGAGGGAGGGAGAAAGGAAAGAAGGATAAAAGGAAGGAAGGAATACGGGAAGGAAGAGAGGGAGAGAGAAAAGAAAGGGAGAAAGGAAAGGTCAAGTAGACTCGCAAACTTTTTCCCAACTCTTACTAATTATATGAAAATATCATACTGAATGTACTTAAATAGCTTATTGACTATATTAAAATATCTAATAGGTAGACAATAAGCTTCAAGAACTTCAAGCCCTACAGAAAGACTTTCTATAACCTTCGATTTTCTTAGGTTAGTGTTATTAAACATCTGATTCATCTCACCAGCCAAGTTTCCCTCCAGAGCTAGGCACAGCAAGCTGAACTCTCGTTACCATAATTATAATTGGAGTTGCCGTGAATTGTGCCTAGAGGGGAGAGTGATCACGCAAACTCAGATGTATTAGATCCCGTGATGGACAAACTGCTTCAGATGCTTTTATTATAAAATGCTAGAATCACTGAATGTTTATAGACACAGTATAACAAACACACATATCCCAACACGGAGCTTTACCAGATCAGACCATGCTTATGTTTACTTCAGATTTCATTTTAGATAAGAAAATATTTCAGATGGAATTGAATCTCTCTTTGAATTTCTGCCATGTCATTTCTCCTTATCCCTCTCTCTCCAGAGGTCATGATTATTCTGACTTTGATGTTTGTTATCCCCAAACATTTTTAAATATTATAACCACCCATGTGTGGCATATATTCATAAAACACATACAAATCATTTACATGTTTTTAAAATTTTATAGGTACAGTATTATATGGCACATATTCTACTACAATTTCCTTTTCTCTCTCAATGTTAAGTTCTGAGGTTTCTCCATGTTAATACATGTAGCTCTAGTACATTTGCTTAATATTGCATGGTAGTATGTCCATTCTACGTACTTGGTTTCCTGTTGGCAGGCCTTTAGGTTATTTTCAGCTTTTCACCATGATAAGTAATGGTGCAGTGGATATTCTTGTGCACATCTGTAACAATTTCTTCATGACAATTATTAGAAGTGAAAATATTTACCCACTGCGTACGTGAATATTCAATTTCACTAGTTATTACAAATTTACCCAGCAAATTAGTTGTCTTGGTATCAAGTCAGCTTTTAGCCGCAGTCTGTAAATTTGTTTTCTTATCTTTTCAAGGGTTGTCTGTTCCTTGATAGCTTAAAACTCATCTTTAAAAAACATGTAGGCTTATTGCTTTTTGATTGAATCTTCTGTCTTTGTTGGTGTATTAGCTATAACTCTGTTTTCTTATCTATTGTTGCTTTAGGGTTAACACCTGCATGTAATTACAGTCTATATTCAAGTAATATTATACCACTTCAGATTTAGCATTAGAACTTTACGAATAGTATACTTCCGTTTCTCCCCTCCCAGTCTTTGTTCTATTTTTGTCATGTATATTATGTCTACATGTTTTATGAACTCAGTTTTTGCCATGTCTTGACAGTCAACTGTGCGTGTCTCTTCCCGAATTTACCTTCAGTTTGGTAACCTGAAATTAAGTTATAGTAGGAGTATTTTAGGCAAATGCTACAAATTGAGGGTTTTTTTTTTTCTGGAAATTTAGCTGTTAAGCATGTACCAGCATGTCATTTTATAAATCTAAATACATATGTTATTATTTTTACTTTAAGCACTTAATTCTCCCTTAAAAATTTTTAACATCTAAAAAGTTGTTTATATTTACCCAAATGTTTGGCATTTCTGGTGCTCTTCATCTCTTTCTGCAAAGCTTTGTGTTTACGGATTTTTATCTACTATCATTGTCCTTTTCCTGGAAGGTCTTCCTTAACGTTTCTTGTAATGCAAGCCTACTGCTAATTCTTTTAGTTTTTGACTAATTACAAAATATTTTATTTTGCCCTTGTTTCTGAAAAACATTTTGCTCAGCATAGAATTCTACATTTACAGATTTGTTTATTTGTCTCCTTTCAGTAGTTTAAAGATACTGCTCCACTGTCTTCTGGCTTCCATTGTTTCTGGCAAGAAATCTGTTGTTATTCTTGGTAGCATTCCTCTATACATAGTCTCTTTTTTTTTTCTAACTTCTTTTAAAATTGTTTCTTTATTGCTCATTTTAAATAATTTAATTATGATGCCTTGATGCAGTTTTCTTCACATTTCTTCTGTCTGGAGTATGTTGAGATTCTTGGATCTCTGGGCTTATGGTTTTACTCAAATTTGAAAATTCTCATTCTCTACTTCTTCAAATATTTTTTGCCCCACCCCATCATTTGGGGATGCCAATTAAATTACACATATATTCGGATACTTAGAAGTTGTTCTACATTTCCACAGCTCACTGATCTGCTAATCTTGGGGGTTTTTTTGTTTGTTGGTTTGTTTTTGTTTGTTTTTGCCTTTTGTTTCATTTTGAATGGTTTCTATTGCTATGTCTTTAAGCTTGCTAATCTTTTTTCCTGTGTTGTTTATTTTGCTGTTGATTATACTTAGTGTATTTCTCATCCTCAACATTGTATATTTCAAGAAGTTCAATCTGGGTCTTTTACATGTCTTCCATATCTCTACTTAGCATGCTTAACTTTCCTCTACTTTACTAAACACATGTGATATAGTTAGAATGATTGTTTTACTTCCCTTTTTCCACATGAGGATTCTATTTTCCTGCTTCTCTGCATGCTTGTAATCTTTTTATTAGATGCCAGAAGATCTTGTAAATTTTACTTTGTTGTATGCTGTATGTTTTTTTGAATTCGTATAAGTATCTTGAGCTTTGTGCTAAGATGCACTTAAATTATTTGGCAATTGTTTGATTCTTTTGAACCTTGCTATTATACTTCGTTAGGGAATAACAGAACATTTTTAATCTAGTCCTTCCAAGTACTCTATTCAATGTCTTGTGAATTCTAAGGTTTTCCAGTCTCGCTGGTGTGAACAGCCCTAATCTCAACCCTGCATAGGATGTGAGAATTGTTCCCTTTTGTCCTTTCAGGTGGCTATTCTCACAGCTTGCAATGATTTCCTCACATGTATATGCTGATCAGCATTTAGAAGAAGACAGACCAGGGATCTTCTGTTGATCTCTGGAACTCTCTATATGCAAATTTCTGCTATCCAGTCCTCTGTTCTTTGAACTCTAGCTATCTTGGTCTACCTGGACTCCTGGCTTTATTTCCCCAGCACAGGAGGTCTTTCCTGCTCCAACTGGATTTCCTCTCCCTTTGCAGTGGCCTGGAAACTCTCTTTGTGTAGTAACCAGAATTTTATTGTTGGACTGTTCTTTTTTGTTGTCACTTTCTCAGGAATCACTGTTTTTTACTCCCTAATGTCTAATGTAGGTTGAGTATCTGTTATCTAAAATGCTTAGGACCAGGAATATTTGGGGTTTCACATTTTTTCAGATTCTGAAATATTTGCATTAAACTTACAGACTGAACATTCCTAATTTAAAAAGCTAAAATTCAAAATGCTCCAATGAGCAGTTCATTTGAGTGTAACATAAGTGTTCAAAAAGTCTTGGATTCTGGAGCATTTTAGATTTTGGATCTCCAAATTTGGGGTACTCAACCTGTATTGGAAAACCATTGTTTCACATATTTTGCCCAGTTTTTTAGTTTCTTTCATGGGAGAAAATTGGATCTCTCTTACTCCACCTTCACCAACATGAAAGTATCAGTGTTACCACTGAATTATTTAACTCTTTGTTGTAAACTGGTTTTTAGATTTTGCACCTACTCTCATGTTTTGATAAATTGGCCTCTGCCCTTGAAATACGACAATTGTCTATGTGCCAGTATGACAGGTTTCTGAGCCTTCAAACCTAGGGTCTGACCCCAGATCACAGACATGAAGTTGACCCTGTGAAGGTCCTATGGAGATGGCAACCCTCTCTCAGAGCCATGTGGCTGATTGAGCTCAAGCCTGATTACTATTTTGAATTTCCTTACAGAAGATGAATTACTCATGTGCAAGATTTAAAAATAAAATAACCACATGAACATATGTAGCTTACAGATTGTTTTATATAACCAAATCCTATGATTTAAAATGCTAAAAATATTTGCTTACTCATCAACATTTTCACATTGAAAATGTGTCTGTCCATATCTCAGTAGTACCACTAAGAACAATAATATATACTGAAAACAATGCTACATGTTATTAGTAAAAAATAATTTATTTTCCAAAAAGTGTGTATTTTTGCTCAAAATTATTTTTCTTATAACGTTTCCCATATTCTTAGATGCCAACTACAAGTTTTTGAAGAGGTAGCTATATTAGCTTTATTTCATATCCATATATTTTGATCTCTAGTTATTGCAATACCAGTAAGGAACCTCTTCCAAATAAACTAACAACCTTTTCAGTCTACCACAGCAGACATTTCATCAGTGGGTAGATGAAATACTACATTATAAACAAATTTGGCCTCAGGGAACACTGACAAACATTCCAATTTGACTTAATCAGCCTGAAGGATAGACTCAGGTTTGAGCCAATTGTAACTGGAATTCTCTGCACCAAAACAGAAATAAATGAGTCTCTTTGCTTGGCTCTTCTTTATCTATCCTCCCCACATCTAACTGGAAGAGACATTTGTGTCTGGAACATTACTTTCCTGATACTTTTTAAATTGGTCCTGTCTCCTCAGAGTAGGTCAATGTGATGAATTTGGATATTTTGTGACCTACTTGTCTCCTCCAGCCCTATTCAAATACCCTCTGATATGTAAAAGATAATGCATTTGTCCTTAACATTTGTAAGATTTATATTTTAACAATCCTTAACATTTGTAAGATGTATATTTTGTCAAAATTATACATAAACATGGTACATGGACATAAAGAGTCAAGGAGTCCTCAAATTCATTAAAAAATACAGCAGTATTCTCCATCTCCATTTTTTCTGTCTCCTAGGAAACTACTCAACCACTTTTGCCGTCTTTTGATATTTACATCTGTATTTCTAAATGACATGCCTGTATTGCTGTGTATTCATTATATATCCATTTTCTTAAAGTGTTTTCTCCCTTCCTGCTCCAATTTGGAATTATGACCTCATGCTAGCCGCATGTATGTTGTATTAAGATCATCCATGCCTTCATCCTGGGAGTCCACTTTGCCTCTCTTCTACATTGTATTTATTGTTTTCTGTATCCCAAGTCTTCTCATTTCTTGGTTTTCTCCCTCATTTTGATGGAACATATCCTCCAGTGACTTCCTGGGAAAGGCTGTGTGGGAGGTAAACCTTTTGAGAAATTGCATGTGTGAAAATGTCTTTCCTCTCCATGGACATTTGATTCAGAATTGAACTGAGTATACCATGCTGCTAGTGATCATTTTCCTTCAGAATTTTGAAGCCATTACTCCACTGTCTTCAAACATCTGCTATAGCTATTGAGAAGTTCAAAGTTTTTCTGATTCTTAATCATTTTGATGACACCTGTATTTCTCTCAGAAGCTTAAAGAATCCTTTCTTTGACTAAAATATTCCAAAACATCATGATGATGTAATTTAATGTGGGTCTACTTTAATTCACTGTGCTGAGGTTTTTCATTTTTTCTTAAATTGACCTTTCAACATGGAAATTTCTCATCTTCAGTTCTGAAAATTTTTCTTAATTTATTTCAATGATGATTTCTATGTTCTGTTTTCCCTGTGCTCTCTCTCCATAACCTCTCTTATTAAGATGTTTGGCTTCCCAGACTGGTTTTCTGATTCTCTTATATTTTTTTGCCTACTTTCCATCACCTCGTCTTTTGTTTTACTTTCTGGGATATTTCTACAACTTTATCTTCCATCCATCTGATTCACTTTCTTATTGTCACTATCATATTTTAATTTTAAGAGCATTATTTTCATTGTCTAATTGTACTTTTTAAATGGACACATAATAATTGCACATATTTATGGGGTGATGTTTCAGTACACACAATGCATTGCAATCAAATCAGAGTAATTAGCATACCCAACATCTCCAACATTTATCATTTCTTTGTGTTGAGAACTTCAATATTCGCCTTCTAGGTATTTGCAACCATGTAATACATTATTGTTAACTCTCCTCAAGGTACAGTGGTATAGAACACTAAAAGTTATTCCTCCCATCCAGCTGTAATTTTGTATCCTTTAACAAATCTCTCTCTATCCCACCTTTCCCTTACCCTTTCCAGCCTCCAGTAACCTCTGCTTTACTTTTTACTTCTATGAGACCATCTTTTTTCAACTTCCACATATTGGTGAAAACATGCAGTATTTAATTTCCTGTTCCTTGCTTATTTCACTTACCATACGGTCCTCCAGTTTCATCCATGTTGTCACAAATAACAAGATTTCATATTTTTTTTAAAGCTGAATGACATTCCATTATGTATAAATACCACATTTTAAAATCCAATTATCTGTTGTTGGACACTGGTTTATTTGAAATCTTGGCTACTGTGAACACTGCTGCAGTAAACATGAGGGTGCAGATGTCTCTTCAATATACTAAGTTCAGTTTCTTTGGATAAATGCCAAGTAGTGGGATTACTGAATCATTCTATCTGCAGTTTTTTGAAGAAACTCTATATTGTTCTCCATAGTTGGATATACTAGTTTACATTCCCACCAACAGTGTACAAGAGGTCACTTTTCTCCACATCCTCACCAGCATGTTTCTTTTAAAAATACTTTTCCTAATAGCCATTTTAACTGGGGTTAGACCGTATCTCACTGTGGTGCTGATTTGCATTTCTCTGATGATTGCGGATGTTGAGCATTTTTTCATATACTTATAGCCATTTGCACATCTTCTTCTGAGACATGGATATTCATGTCTTTTGCCCACTTTGAATAAAATTGATTCAGTTTTTTAAGGGTTTCTTGTTTGTTTATTTTTACTATTGTTTGAGTTCCTTGTATATTCTGGATATTGGTTCCTTGTCAAATGAATAGTTAGGAAAAATTTCTCCTATTCGGTATGTTTTATATTCGTTCTACTAATTGTTTCTTTTGCTGTGCAGAAACTTTTTAGTTTAATATAGTTCCACTTGTCTATTTTTGTTTTTGTTATCTGTGCTTTTAAGGTTTTAGCCATAAAATCTTTGCCTAGACCAGTGTCTTGAAGTGTTTTCCCTGTTTTCTTCTAGTAGTTTTATAGTTTCAGGTATTATGTTTAAGTCTTTAAAATCATCTTGAGTTGATTTTTTCCAAATGATGAGAGATAGGGGTCCCATTTTATTCTTTTGCATGTAGATACCCAGTTATTCTGACACCATTTATTGGGTGTCCTTTCCTCAATACATGTTCTTGGTACCTTGTCAAAAATCAGTTGGCTGTAAATATGTGAATTTATTTTTGGGTTCTCCATTCTGTTCCATTGGTTTATGGATGTGTTTTTATATCAATACCATTTTGTTTTGGTTACAACGACCATATATTTTGAAGTCAGACAGTGTAATACCTCCAGCTTTGTTCTTTTTGCTCAGGATTGCTTTGGCTATTCAGGCTCTTTTGTGGTTCCATACAAATTTTAGATTGTTTTTTCTATTTCTGTGAAAAATGATGTTGGTATTTTGGTAGGGATTTCACTGAATCTGTAGACTGCTTTGAACAGTATAGTCATTTTAATGACATTCTTTTGATCTATAAGCATGGGATGTCTTCCCATTCGTTTATGTCCCCTTCAATATCTTTCATTTTGTTTTATAGTTTTCCTTGCAGAAATCTTTCACCTCCTTGTTAAATATGTTCCTAGTTAATTGTTTGGTAGCTACTATACATGGCATTGCCTTCTTGATTTCTTTCTCAGCTAGTTCATTATGGATGTGCAGAAATGCTACTGGTTTCTGTATATTGTCTGTGTATCCAGCAACTTTGTTGATTGTTTATTTTGGTGGAGTCTTTGGGTTTTCTAGATATAAGATCATATCATCAGAAAAGAAGGATAATTTGACTTCCTATTTTCCAATCTAAATGCCTTTTATTTTTTTCTCTTGCTTGATTACTCTGGCTAGGACTTCTAATAATATGTTGAACAAGAGTGGTGAAAGTGGGCATCCTTGATATCCTTGTCTTCTTCCAGCTCTTGCAAGAAAGGTTTTTCCCTATTCAGTATGATGTTAGTTGTAGGTTTGTCATATATGGCCTTTATTACGTTGAGGTATCTTCTTTCTCTTCCTAGTTTGTTGAGAGTTTGTATTCTAAAGGGATGTTACATTTTATGAAATGCTGTTTTGGGGTCTATTGAAATGGTTGTATGGTTTTCGTCCTTTATTCTGTTGATGTGATTTATCACGTTTATTGATTTACCTATGTTGAACCATCCTTGCATCCTTGGCATAAATCCAACTTGATCATGGTGTGCTATGTTTTTGATGTGCTGCTGCATTGTGTTTGCTAGTATTTTGTTAGGGATTTTTGCATCTATGCTCAATTTTAGCCTATAGTTTTCTTTTATTCTTGCTTCCTTGTCTGCTTTTGTATCAGGATAATGCTGGCCTCATAGAATGAGTTAGGGAGAATTTTCTCCTCTTCAATTTTCTGGAGTATTTTTGGGATGATTTGTATTAGTTCTTTTTTGAATGTTTCATAGAGTTTGGAAGTGAAATCATCTGGTCCTGAACTTTAGTTTTTTGGTTGGGAAATATTTTATTACTGATTCAATCTCATTACTCATTATTAGTTTGTTCAGATTTTCTGTTTCTTCTTGATTCAATCTTGGTAGGTTGTGTGTGTCCAGAAATATATCCATTTACTCTAGGTTTTCCAATTTGTGAGTATATAGTTCACAATAGTCTCTGATCTTTTGTATTTCTCTGGTATCAACTGTAATATCTCCTTTTTTCACTTATAATTTTTTGGGGGGGTCTTCTCTCTTTTTTTTCCTTGGCTAGTCTAGCAGGTAGATTATCAATTTTGTTTATTTTTTCAAAAAAAAAAACTTTTCGCTTCATTGATCCTTGGTATCACTTTTACTTGCTATTTTGTTTAGCTCTGCTCTGATCTTTATTTTTTCTTTCTTTCTTTCTACTAATTTTAGGCTGGATTTATTCTTACTTTTCTATTTCTTTGAGATGCATCATAAGATTTTTTATTTGAAAGTTTTCTACTCTTTTGATGTAGGTTTCTATTGCTATAAACTTCCCTCATAGCACTGTTATTGCTGTATCCCATATCTTTTGGTATGTTGGGTTTTTCATTTCAAGAAATGGTTGTATGTCCTCCCTAATTTCTTCCTTGACCCAGTGGTCATTCAGAAGTATTTTATTTAATTTCAATGTATTTGCATACTTTCCAAAGTCCCTCTTGTTATTAGCTTCTAGTTACACTCCATTGTGATTCTAGAAGATACTTGATATGATTTTGATTTTTAGAAATTTGTTGAGACTTGTTTTTGTCTTAACATATGGTCTATCCTAAAGAATGTTCCACATAATTATGAGAAGAATGTGTAGTCAGTAGCTGTTGGATAAACTGTTTTTCAAATGTCTGTTAGGTACATTTGGTGTAATGCACAGTTTAAATATAATGTTTTTATTGTTAATGTCATGTCTAGATGATCTATCTAAGACTGAGAGTGGGGTGTTCAAGTCCCCAACTATTATTATATTGGATTCTATCTTTCCCTTTACTTCTAATAATATTTGCTTCTTCCCTCTGGGTGCTCCAGTGTTGGGTGCATGCATTTTTTTTTAGAAGTTTTATAGTTTTGGGTCTTAAATTTAGGTTTTTAATCCACTTTGAGTCGATTTCTGTAAAGGGTGAGTGGTGAGGTTCTATTTCCATTCTTCTGCAAATAGATACCCATATTTCTCAGCATTATTTATTTAAAAAACTGTCCTTTCAGTAATGAATGTCCTTGGTCCTTTGGCAAAAAAAAAAGTGGCTATAGATATGTGGTTTAATTTCTGAGGCCTCTGTTCTGTTTCACTGTATCTATTTTTATGCCAATACCATATTGTTTTAGTTACCAAAACTTTGTATTATATTTTGAAATCTGGTAATGTGATGCCTCCAGCTTTGTTCTTTTTGTTCAGGACTACTTGGCTGTTCAGAGTTTTTTGTGGTTCCATACTAAATTTAGATATCTATTTCTGTGAAGAATGTCACTGGTATTTTGATAGAGATAGCCTTGAATCTGTAGATCACTGTGGGTAGTATGTTTAACAATATTAACATTTTCAGTTTATGAACATGAGATATCTCTACATTTTTGTGTGTCTTATTCAATTCCTTTCACCAATGTTTTGCAGGTTTTTTTTGTTTTGTTTTTTTGTAGAGATCTTTAACCTCCTTGGTTAAATTTATTCCCAAGCAAAAAGTTTTTTGTAGTTATTGTAAATGGGATTCTTTCTTGATTTCTTTTTATCAGTTTATTATTTGTGTATAGAAAATGCTACTGAGTTTTGCATGTTGATTTTCCATCCTGTAACTTAATTTAATTCATTTATCAGTTCTAAAAGTTTTTTAATATATCTTTTTTCAATAATACATTTTCTTGAATGCAGGCAATTTTGTCGTTACTCAGAAAATAGTAATGATGGCTTTGTGTGTGTTTCTTTTAAGTATTTTTCTTCTATAGAATTTATATTTCCTTTGATTGGTTTTGTTTGTAATCTTGATCTCTATCTTTCACATTACAGACTTCCTAAGATATCTAATAATCCTTGGTTGTCTGCTTATATTTAAGAGTGGGCTGTGAAAAACTGGATGGTAGCCTTGAGTGTGTGATTGGTTGGGTCTGTTAATTGAAGAACTTTGATGTCCGTATTTTTTGGTCTTTTCTCTTGGGCTGATCTGATTCTCCACTGAAAGATCTTCTGTACTAGAGTTTACAAGACTGTTATCTGCCGTTATTCTGGGACTCAAATGAGGAAAAGGGCCTGGGGCTCTACACATTCCGTATGCTCATTTTTATTTAATACGCTTGTTTTCAGTGGCACCTGATCCTTCTGTGCCTGACACAGCTGAAAGTCCAAAGACCCTCTGTTGTGACCTTTCCAGAGAACACCCTTTCACTCTAACCATCCATGGTGGTGGAGAGGGAATCTAGGAATGCAGTCATTTCTGAATCAGAACCCCAAACCCACCTTCCCGATTGTTCTCCCAGCTTGTATCCATTCTCAGAGGGCCATGCTATCTCTCAATTTTCAAAAGCTTGTAATTCTATGCAATGAATCAGGGAGTTTTCTGATTTCCCATCCTGCTGGCTTAGGAATCAGTTTTTTCATTTCTGCTACCACTCACTCATTTGCTTCTAGCTTTGAAAAATCTGTTAATTTTCTCCCTTTCTTTTTCCATCTGTCCTTGTATGCTTATGCTTTGTCATTTTAGTGGAGATTCAGGAGGTATCAAAAGCAAATGCATTTATTCAACCTACCATCTTTAGAAGTCTATATATATTCTACTATAACTGTTTTATTTATCTCTGTAGTCAATCACAAAGCTATTCAAGTCCTTCACTCTTCCTTTTATCTTCCCACTTTAAAAAAAATGGTTTTTTTGTGTCCTTAAATGTGACTTTGCAGCCCCTATAGTCAAGAAGTGGAGTCTATTCCCCTTCTCTTAAATTAAAGCTGGTCCTGTGACTTTATTTGGCCAATAAAATGCAACCAAAATGACAGCACATTAGTTTTAAGTCTAGGCTTCAAGATGTCTTAAGTGATTTCATTCATTCTCTTAGGATGACCATGTCTAGCCACCACATGGACAAACCCAACCTCTCCTGCTAGAAAATGAGATGCCGAAAAGCAGAGATAAGCCATTTCAGCTAAAGCCATCCTAGGCCAGCTACCCCTAACTGATCCCAGAGTTAGCTGTATGGCAAACACAGCTGAAACTAGAAAATCAGCCTAGTTGAGCCTAGCACCAATGTCCAATCCACTGAATTGTGAGCTAAATAGTTGTTTTAATGCACTAAGTTTTAAGATAGGTTGTTACACAGCAAAGGCTAACTGGCACAGTTTCTGAAAAATGTGAGTAAAGATCCAGACAGTTCAAGTCTTTAAAGACATTGAAAATGGTCCTCACCACATCAGAAATTGACAGATCCATCAAAATAGTTAGTGTGAAGTTATTGTTGATCTTGCACTTGAACAGCACCTGCATAACTAGTAAATGTATTGGTTTTCAAGTTTATATTGTTCTTATTGCAAAACTGCAGTCCCCAAAAGATAGCAAATCAATTTCATAGTCAGTACTCACACAGCAGCAGAAAATTTATCTTGACACTTGATACCTGCTGGCTACTGTTCCCAATTACGCCAAATGCTGAAGAGCATGTCTGTGGAAACTGCAAGCCAGCGGCGTACGGTGGACGTGTGAAGATTCCAGGAGTGTGTCAGACTTGCTACTGTGCGTTGTCAAATCCATACCATAAGCAAAATAGTGACACCTCCTACTTGCATTTCTGGGAATTTCTTACCAATACTAAAATAACAAATTAATTCACTGCAAAGTTGCCCTTTTTGAGATATTACCAGATTTTCCAATAGTCAAAAATAAAATCAAAAGACAGGAGAAAGTGTGAAAGAAAGCCCAGCAAACATGAGAAGGGCTCATGATAACACAGTTGCACTAGGCCACGTGACAAGACAACCCCCAAGGCCAGACAGATCACATGCTCTGCATGTGCAGGTTTCTCCAGCGCTCACAGGAATACCGAAGAGTGTCAGAGAAGTTACCATCTGAGCCACATGTCAGAACTGACTGACGCTGCTGGGGAGGGCTGTGCATGGTGAAAAACCATTGCAGAAACCCAAGGTGGGGCTACCAAGGCAGAGGTGGGTCTTCTTACATGGGAGGCACATGGGAGCTACCAGGGGTGGGGGAAGGAAAATGTCACCTCCTCATTTCCTGAAACCTAGGAAATTCTACTTATCTTACAAGATAACTAGAATTGAAGTACAGAAAGCTGATGAGCCAATCCTTTACAAATTGACTATTTAAATTCTTAAGATGTATGTTATTATTATCCCTAGCAAAATCTGAAATGGTGAACGTAACAAATGTCATTAACAGTGAAGGTCTCTAAGTCTCTAAAAGCACAATGACAAAGGTTCTTCTACTTTGCTTTATTTTTTAGGTGTCCATCACCAAATTCCTTTTGTAACCTTTTTGAAAATCTTTTGATTGGATCATTTATGTGTATTATTGGTAGGAAGAGGAAGGAGATTTTTTTGTAAAAAGTAAAGATGAGATTAACTACGTGCTAGAAATCTGCAGACTACCTAAAAAAATCTGAATGTTCTCAGAATCAGTGCCTTGATGGATGTGCCCCCAACTCTGCCACTTTCAAATATCCAAAATTAAGAAGTATTAACAGCATATATTTAAAAATAGTATCTTGCAATGAAACATTCTTAACTACACGTGCATGTAACAAACTTTCCAGAAATAGTTCCTGAACAATGCTGTGTGCTGTGGATTCCAGAATGGAAGAGATAGACACAATCCTTCCCGCATAGAGTTTACAAACTAGTGAGGGGCTCAGATAAAGTGATGTGTTGTACGGAAAGGTAGAGGACTCTATGAGCTCATAAGAAAGGTACTTAACATGGACAAAAGGGTCCAGAAGGCCTCTTTAGTGAAAGAATATCTAAGCTGAGACGTAAAGAATGAGTGTGAAGGAGCCTGGAGACAACACAGGGGAAGCCTGGACTGGCCAGTGAAGATCGACGTGCACATGCCCCAGGGTAAGACAGCACAGGGTACGGGAGGGGCTGAAAGTGGGTCATTCTCTTTAAACAATTGACATTAAGTAAAATAAAAGCCTGTGGATGTAATTAGGGAACAAATAGGACAAATACTTATAAGCTTAAGAACTTAACCCTGCTAACAACAAAGGAAACCATCTATGTATGTATGTATGTATGTATGTATGTATGTATCTGTCTGTCTTTCTATTGTGTATCCACCTGTAAGTTCTGTGAGAGCTTAGACATTGTCTTTTTGGTTCACAACTACATCCCTAAGACCTGGAACAGTGCCTGATACATCCTGGACATTAAGTAATTCTTTCCTGAATGAGGGGAGTTAAGCTATGGAATGGTCTGTCTTGTTTGTATTTCAGAATGACATTGCAGCTCCACACAGACGCTCAAGCAGAGGCAGGGAGACCAAATTAGAGGCCAATCATGTTTAGATAAGGGATGACCGTGGGGCCAAATCCACAAGCATAGTGGGAGATTGCAACTTACCTCTTTCAATATCCACTAGGAAAAGCAGACAAGAAAAATCAACGCAATATAGTTTGAACTCCTCAATTAGCAAACTGATCTAAGGGACACATATCTAGATTACTGAATTCAACATCTGCAGAATGCACATTATTTTCAAGCATAAAAAAAAAATCTACAAAAACTGACCACATCCCACCTCATAAAGAAAGTCTCAAAACTCATAGGATTAAAATCATACAACACTTGGGCTCTCATGGCAAGATAATTAAGTTAGAAACCAATAGCAAAAAAGATAATTCTCCATCTTTTATAAATTCAGAAAAACCTCCAGATAATTCCTTTGTAACTATAAAGCACAAACATTAGGAAAAAGAAGGAAGACTGTAAAACATCACAGGCTAAGCACCCATTTCCAGGAAGTTAGAAAAACACAAACTATACACAAACCCTAAGAAAGAAGGAAATTACACAGGAGCAGATAATGAAGCTTTCAGTCAGAGGGCCTCAGGCAGTGTTTAGTTCCTGGGTCTGAGTTACGGTTACAAACACGATCACTTTATGGTAATTTAATTGGCCTTACTTTTTTTTTGAGATGAAGTTTCACTCTTGTCACCCAGGCTGGAGTGCAATGGTATGATCTCACCTCACTGCAACCTCCACCTCCCAGGTTCAAGTGATTCTCCTGCCTCAGCCTCCTGAGTAGCTGAGATTACAGGTGCCTGCCACAATGCCAAGCTAATTTTTGTATTTTTAGTAGACAGGGTTTCACCATGTTGGCAAGGCTAGTCTTGAACTCCTGACCTCAGGTGATTCGCCTGCCTCTGCATCCCAAAGTGTGGGGATTACAGGCATGAGCCACCATGCCCAGCCTGGCCTTACATTTTTGTTTTATATACTTTCTTGTATATAAGTTACATTTTTATAAGAAAAATGGTTTGAACATTTCTTTCTCATGGGAAAACAAATAGAGATGATAGCTATCCAAACTACAGTAGAGAAAAATTAAACAGGATTGAGCCGGATCCATAGATATTAAGGAATTGACATTGATTAGCCTTGAGTGACCCAGGTGCTTCATTTGAGAAGGGAACTGGAGGAACAGCAGTTGGGGACCTCCTGATTTAGAAAATCTGTGGGATATTCTCCAAGCAGAGACATCCACTGGGCATCAGGTTCCAGTGCCTTGCTCTAAGTGAGAGGCCTATTGGGAGACAGTGGATTTGGGAGTTATCAAAAAGTGGAGGCAGTCTTTGAGGCATGGGAGTAACAGAAAGAAGTGGAGAGCAGGTATGGGAGCCTGGGGCACACGTGGTAAGTGCATTCAAAAGAGAGGCAAAGGAATGAAATAATGACTCCAGAGCTACTTTCATACTTGCAGGAAGAAAACCAGAAGAAAATGGCCCAATGGAAGCAGACAGAAGGGAGTGACTCAAGAATTAAAATGCTGCACGTTGTTTATTGCTGCCAAGAGGAAAATCCGGTAAGGATGGAGACGCACCGTTTGCATTAGCAGGAAGGGGTCTGTACTAGTGTCTTTCCAGAGAGGAGTTTCAATGGAACTGGGGAGACTGGCCGTAAGGGAGATGAAAACTTGACTGCAGTAGGCCATGGAGTGGCGAGGGAGAGGGCAGTGGCAAGTGTGCTCCCTCCCCTCCTGTGATTTGCTGTGGACGAAACGGGACACAGGGCTGCGGGAGGGGGATCTGGGTTCTGATACAGTTTGGCTGTGTCCCCATACAAATCTCATCTTGAATTGTGGTCCCCATAATCCCCATGCATCATGGGAGGGACCCAGTGGGAGGTGATTGGATCATGGGGTGGTTTTTCCCATGCTGTTCTTGTGATAGTGAGTGAGTCTCACAAGATCTGATGGTTTTTTAAGCACCTAACATTTCCCCTGCTGGCACTTCACCTTCCTGCTGTGCGGTGAAGAGGTGCCTTCCACCATGATTGTAAGTTTCTTGAGGCCTCTGCCACCCATGTGGAACTGTGAGTCAATTAAACCTCTTTCCTTTATAAATTACCCAGTCTCGGACAGTTCCTTAGAGCAGCGTGCGAACAGACTAATACAGGGTTATGTTCTAAGATGGAAGAGACTTGAACTGGTTTAAATGCTGCAGAAAGAAATTGTGAAAATATGGGCAAGAAAAGAGATAACAGTTAGACTGAGATCTCTGAGAAGGAGGTGGGGACCAGCTTTAGAGAGAGAAAGACCTCTCTTTGGTTGTTAGAGAGGGAGGGGGCACTTTGTCCATAAAGTGGCAAGAAGATTAGCTATTTCTGATGTCCTCTTTCCTCTGTGATAACTACTAAGAGTAAAGGAGGGGGAATGTCAGTGGATAGAGACTTAAGGGAGTAGAGAAAATCAGAAGAAAGGGCAAACGGGTGAGCCGGCAGGGACGCATGATGTGATAAGATTTTGATCCAGGAGGCTCTGGACCCAACCCACTCTACGAGTATTTCACTAAAGGAGTTCTATTTCAGACACTTTTGTATGAAGTTACTACATGTCCATCTTTAATTTTCTGAGATACTTCTGAATCCAAATTCCTTCCTTCTGTATCTCTGAATTACATGTTTGTTTTCATCTTCTGGCAGAATATTTGGTTCCAGATGCAATTGAGGACCATGTGAGTAACAAAAGCTGCAAGGCTTCACACCACTGCATGAAATGGTCATGTCTGTGGACAGTCACTCTAGCAACAATACAAAGTAGAAAAACTAATGGACTGCACTGCTGCTACACCCTTCTTAAACACACACGAAGTAAATTTTCTGAAAGGAGCTCATGTTTTAAAGTTAGATCCAGTTCAAATCCAACACTAGTTGGGTAACACTGCACATGACATATCTGATCATCAGCTTCTTACTCTAAAAATAAGGGAATAAGATCAATTTTTCAAAGTATCTGTGAAAAGAAAATATGAAGTCTTGAACAATGAGGAGTATCCAGTAATAGTACACCCTGTAATTTATTTATGGTGCTATCATCACCATCATCTTTACTATCCTTAAAATCTAGACTTCAATGTCAATTGTATCAGTAACTAACCATGTGACTCTCAGGCAAGTGATATAACCTCTTCGGCTCTCTTTAATTTTTCCAACATAAACAGAGCTGGTTTGAGTAGAAAAACTCTAAGGATTTTCTGAAGTATAAAATTTGATATTGATTTTCTAATAGAATTTTACAATATTGAATCAACTATTACTAATTTTGGTACTTCACCATCTTCCTAAACAAAGAATTTTGGCTAGAAATCAATACAGATTTCTCTTCATTACCATTTTCCAAGTTTGTAATATGGTAACTTTATTTTAAACCTCTAGGGCAAATCCTGCTTTTTCTATTTGTTTTGTTTGGTTTTTAATATGCATTCCTGTGGCTTACAAAAGTAGGGAAAAAAATCCGAAACAGACTAGTGTTCTTGTGGACACAGGCAAAACAAAAGGAAGAAAAATGTCTTCCCAAATCTGAAATACAAAATGTATGCTTTTATAGATTACTCTTGAAAAGTTAAGACATTATCTTTAAACTGAAATATGCATTCCTAAGCATGAGGCAATTATGCATTTAAATATATTTAACTGGTCATGAATGTTGGCAAACTGCTCAACATCAGAGATGATCCAAGTTCTCAGGATGATGTATCTGCTGCTGGCAAAGGCGGGAATCTGCCAGAAGCCATGACATCTTCGTTGTAAATTTCAACAAAATAAAAATACCTAAATGTGCCTATATCTGTCTTATTTTTATAAAAGCCCACAAAATACTATTTAAGGAAAATCACAAGTTGCAAAACCACATATTTAGAAAGACACACATTCGCTCATACCTGAATGTTCATGTAGGCACCCATACGCTCAACTTCATCCAAGAATATCAAGGTGCATTCACCCCAACTACTAATATTGCTATACCTGAAATATGGAAAGGGAAGGTGTGGGTATTTGAGGGAACTGTCTCTAGTTTACGTGTTTTATATTGCATACATTTGTATATTAAAAGATATTGTTTTATCATTTTAAATAAGGAAAGCCTAATTGACAAATGTATATAAGCAATTTTCTAGCAACTTAAAAGTGATTTATTAGGAAGATTATAGAAAAGGAATAAGCAGTTGATGACACATTTTATAGTGTTAAAAGCCATACCCACTAGTTAGGATTCCAAGACTTGCCTAGTTCTATCAAACTTTAGTCCATAGTTTATGAAATTACTATATGTGAGATGCTTTGCTAAAGACTACATGCCTCACAGCCTTTCATCCTTACACTAACTACATCTGTGAGAGGAGAATTATTGGCCTCATTTTCACATGAAGAAACCGAAACCCAGGGAGATTAAGTGTTCTTGCCAAAGTCTCATCATTAGAAAAGCGTAGACTTAAGATTTGAACCATGATCTTAACCATTACACCCCACAACCTGTCTGCCTCCCTCACACTTTGCATTTTGGAAAAAAAAACTTGTTATACGTTGGCAAAATTTCATGAAGTGTTGAAAGCTCCAAGAATAAAATGATATCGCTGTGATCAATTATCCTACAGAGAAGTTAAATGCTGATTAACCACTTACTCTAACACGTTACCACAATTGTTGCTTTACGCCAACAAGCATTTTATGGACCTAAACTTTGCCAAAAGCAATCACTGCAGATGGCAGGATGGATGTAGAAGATGGAAAGAATCATAAAGTCTTCATCTCCGTAAAGCTAGCAGAGGAGCCAAAGCGAGTTAACCATTTGATGGGCTGATGTGTGTACATCAATTCCAACAGTTTAAACTGCAACCCTCCCCTCCCCCGAGATAGGAACCAGAAGTTTTTTCTTTATATATACTCTACAAGCCCCCACAAAATGATGTCTTCGATCCTTCAGTAGTATGTGTTGTTGAAGGCTCAGTCTGAATGAATGGTCTTTGGATGCAATTGCCAGAAAATCCAACCCAATGTTGCCTAAACACATACGTATGTAAGTGAAAAGCTCAGGGTTCAACCTGAGCCAGGGGCTTAAACGCTTTCTCCTCCTCTTGCTCTTGGCTCCATCTCCTCTCTGGGAACCTTTCTCAGACAGTACGTCTTGTTTTTTTGTTTTGTTTTGTACATTTGTTTGGTTTGGTTTGGTTGGTTGGAGTTTTTTGTTTTGTGTGTGTTTTTTTTTGACAGGGTCTTGCTCCGTCACCCAGACTGCAGTGCAGTGGTGCCCTCATGGCTCACTGCAGCCTCCACCTCCTGGGCTCAAGTGATCCTCCCACCTCAGGCTCCAGAGTAGCTGAGACTACATGCATGTGCCACCACACTCAGATCATTTTATTTTTATAAAAATGGAGCCTCATATTGCCCAGGCTAGTCTCAAACTTGAAAAACTGGATTCAAGCAATCCTCCCACCTCAGCCTTCCAAAGTTCTGGGATTACAGGTTTGAACCACCATTCCTGGCCAGACAGTAGGTCTTTTGTAGAGATGAGAATGTGTCTACAGTTTCTCACACCTATCCAAGTTCAAGTCCAGAGAGCACTGGAACCAAAGTTTTGAGATTCACTGTGATTCTATCAACTTAGATTACGTGCCCTCCCCAAACCAGCTATTATGGGAAAATGTGCTATACTCAAGCCTGGTCACATGTATCCCTTCTGGAACCAGAAGCCAACTGAGATCGCATGGAGGGGCTGTTGAGACGGGCTAATTTTCACAAGAACATCAAAATCTGACACTGAAGAATGGTGGAAGACACACCTGAAGGCAGACAACATATTTCCCACCTGGCCCAGGCACGGAAGCATTGCCTACTGAGTCTGTGATATGCCTTGAAGGCTCTCCCAAGCATCAGGTGACATCTGGTTCTCAGTCTAGCTGTCGCCTCACAGTAGCACTTGCAACAGGCCACTCCCCACCAGGACCATGCCTCTAATGCTGGTTCAAAATGGTTTCTCTACTTCTCAGCTTGTCCCATGGACCAACCTGGGGATACCTGGTTTCCTGCCCCACCCTCTGAGTCCCAGCAGCTGTGGCAGGGTGACCTATCTGACCATGGCTGTTCCAGGAGATCCTCACTGCTTCCCAGAACTGATTTCTTTCTGTAGTGGATAAGAGGATGGTAATTATTGGCCGGGTGCAGTGGCTCACACCTGTAATCCCAGCACTTTGGGAGGCCAAGGTGGGCAGATCATTTGAGGTCAGAAGTTTGAGACCCAGTTTGGCCAACATGGTAAAACCTCATCTCTACTAAAAATACAAAAATTAGCCAGGTGTGGTGGTGGGTGCCTGTAGTCCCAGCTACTTGGGAGCCTGAGGCACGAGAATCACTTGAACCTGAGAGGTAGTGGTTGCAGTGAGCTGAGATCACGCCACTGCACTCTAGCCTGGATGACACAGTGACCCCATCTCAAAAAAAAAAAAAAAAAAAAAAAAAGAGAGAGAGGATAGTAACTATTTAACCTCTCCAGGTAGAGAGAGAAATGGAAGGAGGGGACAATGAGGCACAGAAGTAGGAGAGAGGGAAGGAAGAATTAAGTGAACTCAACCCCTTTCCACGGGCAAATGTCCCCTCTCCATGAAATACTATTTGGGGAAAAATGTCTGTAACCAACTTAAAACCTGGATCTTAGTTAGTGGACCATCAAAGAGAAAATTCTGTCCTGGAAAAAAAAGTGCTAATTAATTTTATTTTCTTCAGTTCTCCAAAGGTGAACAAGTTATAGGTGACAATAAAAAGGCTCATGATGGAGAAATCCAATCTGTCAGCTTCTCATTGCCAATTTTTATTCTCTGACTAAAGGGATAAACATGGTTGGGCACAGTGGTTCACATCTGTTACCCCAGCACTTTGGGAGGCCAAGGCAGGCAGATTGCTTAAGCCCAGGAGTTTGAGACCAACCTGAGAAATATGGCAAAACCCTGTTTCTACAAAAAATACAGATAATTAGCCAGGCATGGTGGCACACACCTGTACTCCCAGCTACCCGGGAGGCTGAGGTGGGAGGATCACCTGAGCCCAGGAGTTTGAGGCTGCAGTGAACTGTGATTGCACCACTGCACTCTAGCCTGAGTGACAAAACAAGACCTTGTCTCAAAAATAATAATTAGTTAAAAATAAAGTGAGAAATGTCTGTTTTCTTCTCCACCTATTATTTGCTAACACGTTCAGAGTTTGTATTCTTCAAAATTTCAAGGTGTCCTGGCCTAAAGATGAATCTATTTAAAATTGTAAGAGGAAAAACATCTACTTTTACCCTACAAAATGTTGTCTGTAGACTACATTTGAGAAAATTTACTTTGTTTTATTATTAATAATTTTTATACAAATATAAACATGAAATGATTGTTTTTCACTGCAAGGAAATGAAACCCCTCAAACAAAATGTGTGATACATTTGTTTTTTTAAAATAGACAAAATAAACTATAAAAGCCCCTCAGGCTCTCTAGGTTTTCAAATTTAATGGCTAAATAGATCTAAAGTCACTTACATATGGCTAAAAATATGCAGGTATTGTGCATGTATATCTAACCCTTGAAGCGTCGTTCATATCAGAAATAGTGTAACAATAAAAAGACGAATGCCAAAATATCACCCTCAGAATTACTCACCCATAAGTAGGTTCAATGTGAAACTAAATCATTTTGTTTTCTCATAAAGGAAATCTGAAAGAGGAAAACGGCAGAAGGCAGAAATTATGCAAAGAAACTATCTATGTTGTTTCCCTCTGAAACAGAAATGCTTTCCTTGGTCATTTTTAACAGAACTGCTACTTTGTGCAGGTATTCAGATAACAGAATTAATCAGATTTGCCAAACCTCCAATATCATATTTCACTCTGAAGACCAGTTTTGGGGAAGGTGTTCTTGCACCTACTCATTTCCTAAAATACATTTTTTTAATTCCATTTCACTCCCGTTATTTTTAACTGAATAAATCCCTCTTTCAACTGTGACACTTCCCATTGCTGTTCGCGTGGCGCTGAGATCCTCTCCGGGCCTCCCTGCTCTGGGTTCTGACCCACACCTCCCGTGCCTCCTCCCCAGCTCCTCACCCGGGCCCCTGCCCTTCTAGCTCACAGATAGCCACCACCTGGAAAAAAAAACCAGCGGGTGTAGTTTTTAGAATAAATGTGTATTACGAGTCCTATGAATTAAAAAAAAAATTGGAACCAATTTAATTTTTTTAATTGTTTTACATTTTCCAGGGAAGTGATCCAGCTCTTGCCTGGTCTCAGTATTTATAAACATAACAGTAAAGGCACATGGGGTTAAGTAAAGCCACGTGACTGCCCCATGTTCCCGCCTGGGAGTTCTGTCTGGGTATTCCCAGCAGGTAGGCTGCAGGTAGTAACACCTCAAAGGTGCTGGAGCCTCGGCTGCCTCAGAGGAGTCCTGTCTGTTTACACGGTGTTTAACCAAAGTCCACAGCGCCCACGAGGCCAAGGCGCCTGTCCTGAAGGCTTCCCGTGGAAGCTCACGTCATCTTTCAGTCTGAGGGTCCCAGACTTCCCACGGAGCTCCCCATGAGAAAGGCCAGGCAGAGGCGCGGCGCTCAGGGCCCACGCAGGTTCAGAGGGGCAAGAATTGGGAACAGAAGGAGGTGCTCTGGTAACTTCCCCGCAACCCCCCCGTCCACTCGCACCAGGAGGAATGGCAGGAAAGTGCCGAGATTGGCAAGTTTTAATTTTCCACAGCAGCCGTTTCAATCATTTTGTTGATGGCGACTGAGAGTCCTCGATTCTTGTCTTCTTCGTTTAAAAGAACTTACAAGAGGCCGGGCGCAGTGGCTCATGCCTGTCATCCCAGCACTTTGGGAGGCTGAGGCGGGTGGACCACAAGGTCAAGCGATGGAGACCAGCCTGGCCAACATGGTGAAACCCCGTCTCTACTAAAAATACGAAAATTAGCTGGGCCTGGTGGCTGGCGCCTGTAATCCCATCTACTCTGAAGGCTGAGGCACAAGAATTGCTTGAACCCTGGAGGCAGAGGTTGCAGTGAGCCGAGATGGTGCCACTGCACTCCAGCCTGGGCAACAGAGCTAAATTCAGTCTCAAAAAAAAAATAAACAAAAAACAAACAAACAAACAAAAACAGGATTAAGAAGCTCTGTCCCATAGTAAAAGCTAAATCTTACCCAGCAGTCTGATTGATGAATGGATGAATGAATCGTAGCTCAGCTTGGGAGACTCAGTAGTTAACAAATGTCAGCATTTATTGGTGAGAATGAAATTATGGGGACAGGATGTAAGATGGAGTCACAAAGAAGAATTTAGTGTGAAACAGGAACTTAAACAGTGCCAATAAATCAAAGAAATAAACTAGGAAGAAACACCACCAAAAGTTCAAGCAACCCCATTAATAGGGAATGAAATACTAGAAACCAGAATAATTGAGTTATCCCAGAGAGGAAATCACATGTAAGGATGAATTTATAAAACTGTCCTGCCTAATAGAATGAAAGATACAACGAAGCTTCAAGTAGGTGGAAAATACAGAGATACAGCAAATATTCGCAAGAGGACAGTGACTGTCAAAGCAAACCATGCCTCACCTCATCAGAGATTCCTGCTCCTCAGCAATTCCTTCAGGTAAAGGGCAGTCAGACTGCTGTTATTTAAACTAACAAAATGGAAATCTGTTCACTAAGAAACCATACTTTTTGGGGTAGTACAGAATAATGTCCTATCAGTGACTTTACTGGAAAGCCACAATAAGTCCATGTAAAGGTAGAAAGAGGAACTGGGCACGGTGGCTTATGCCTGTAATCCCAACACTTTGGAAGGCCAAGGCGGGCAAATCACTTGAAGTCAGGAGTTCGAGACCAGCCTGGCCAACATGGTAAAACCCCATTTCTACTAAAAATACAAAAACTTAGCCAGATGTACTGATAGCTACCTGTAATCCCAGCTACTCAGGAGGCTGAGGCAGGAGAATTGCTCGAGCTTGGGAGGTGGAGGTTGCAGTGAGCTGAGATCAAGCTACTGCACTCCAACCTGGGCAACAGAGTGAGACTCCATCTCAAACAAATATAGAAAGAGGCCAGGCACAGTAGCTCACACCTGTAATCCCCAGCACTTTGGGAGGACGAGACAAGGGGATCGCTTGAACCTGTGAGTTTGGGACCAGCCTGGACAACACAGGGAGACCCTATCTCTACAAAAAATTTAAAAATTAGCTGTGTGTGGTAGTAGGTGCCTGTAGTCCCTGTACTCAGGAGGCTGAGATGAGAAGATTGCTTGAGCCCAGGAGGTGGAGGCTGCAGTGAGCTAGATTGCACCACTGTATTCTAGCATGGGCAACAGAGTGTGACTTTGTATTAGAAAAATAAAAGAAGGAAGGAAGGGAGGGAGGGAGGGAGGGAGGGAAGGAGAGAGGGAAAGAGAGAGAAAGAGAGAAAGAACGAAAGGAAGGAAGGAAGGAAAAGAAAGAGAGAGAGGGAGAGAGATAGGGAGGGAGGGAAAAAGAAAGCAAGAGAAGAAAGAAAGAAAGAAAGAAAGAAAGAAAGAAAGAAAGAAAGAAAGAAAGAAAGAGAAAAAGAGAAAAAAAGAAAGTGAGAAAAGGGAAGGAAGGAAGGATGGAAGGAAGCAGGCAGTGAGCTAACCTGCTTACCAGGGGCTGTTTGCTGGAGTCCCAAGGAAAGACCTCAACTGAAGGAAAAATTGTTTTAGGGAGCGCTCCCGCTGCTGGCTGGAGGGGAACGGCATGTGTGGCCCAAGAGCACACTGCTTAGACTGTGCCCAGGCAGCCACTGGTGCCCATGCAGGGTAGAAGGCTTGGAGGTGGCTTTCTGCTCTAGAAATGCACCTGCTGTGTGCTGCCCACTAGCTCCATACTAGCAGCTACTGAGCACCTAAACCCTGGCTATTTGAATTGAAATGTGCTGTGCGTGTAAAACCTACATGGAACTTGAAAACATTTCAATAACACTTTAGATTGATTAAGTGATGATGCTTTGGATCTACAGAGTTAAGTAATAAATATTATTAAAATTAATTTCACCTATATTCTTTTGCTTTCTTAATGTGGTTAGTAGAAAATTTTAAATTCATGTAACTCGTTATGTTTCTGTTGGATAGTGCTGGTCCAGAACAGAATGTCACAGGTGAGTTGAGGCCATTGTCCCTGCCTTTTGGGCAGCAATCGATGGCACAACAAAGCAGCTGCCCTGGGCGGTAGGAGTGGCTGTGTCTCCGAGGGCTCTGGGGGCAGCCCCTCTCCTGATGTCAAAGCAAGAGTGGGAGGGTGTCCTGGATGCTGACACTGTGACTGCAGGCGGCCACACAGCAGCAACAGCATGGCGGCCCTGCACCTGCAGGGTGGCAGAGGCAAACCCCTCCCCCGGGACCAGGAGGATTTAGATCACCCGCCCATGGGACTCTCAAGGAAGCCCCAAATTCAGGAAGGAGGCTGAGCCACAAAACCATTCTGCCCTTCCTGTGACTGCAACACTCTTCTATGTCCCCGTGAGTGTGGCATGGATGAATGATAGCTATTTAAAAAATAATACATCCTTGGCCCGGTGCAGTGGCTCACATTTGTAATGCCAGCACTTTGGGAGGCCGAGGAGCAGGGACTGCCTGAGCTCAGGAGTTTGAGTCCAGCCTGGGCAACATGGTGAAATCCATTACTACTAAAAATACAAAAAATTACCCAGGCATGGTGGTGTGCACCTGTAATCCCAGCTACTTGGGAGGCTGAGGCAGGAGAATCACTCCGGGAGGCAGAGGTTGCAGTGAGCTAAGATTGTACCACTGCACTCCAGCCTGGGTGACAGAGTGAGACTCCATCTCAAAAAAATAATAAATTAAAATAATAATAAGTCCTCATTTGGTGACCTAGTCATGGAAAACACTGAATCCTGAAAACATAGAAGACAGAGTCATATTGCTTTGCTGGGCCACTGTGAAGAAGTCCCGCAGCCTGCAAAGCCAGAGCAATGGAAATGTACTGCCTCAGCTCCGGAAGCGCAAAGTTCAAGATCAAGGTGTCTGCAGAGTTGGTTCCTTCTGAGGCTGCGAGGGAGCATCTGTTCCAGGTCTTTTCCCCATCATTTTCCCTGTGTCTAAATTTTCCCTGTTTTTATGAGGACAACAGTCACACTGGATTAAGCACCCCCACTACCAGTCATTCATTAGGACTTCATTGTTACCTGATTCCCTCTGCAAAGGCCCCATCTCCAAATACGGTCGCATTCTGACCACATTCTAGGGTCTCAGGACTCCAACGTATCACTTGTGGGGACATAATTTAATTTCTATCAAGGGAGAAATACAGTCGTCTATTTGACATCACTCGACTGTAGGCATCTTTAACAGCTCTGCATCTCAATCCACAAAACTTAGATGTAAAGAGTTGTCATTTTTCAAAAAATATTTCTGTATTACTCAGGGTTCTCTTAGAGGGACAGAACTAATAGGAGATATATTTATATATGAGAGTTTATTAAGTATTAACTCACATGATCACAAGGTCCCACAATACGCTATCTGCAAGCTGAGGAGCAAGACGAGCCAATCCAAGGCCCAAAACTAAAGAACTTGGAGTCTGACGTTCAAGGGCAGGAAGCATCCAGCATGGGAGAAAGATGTGGGCTGGGAGGCTGCAGGTCCATCTCTCCTTTTCACGTTCTTCTGCCTGCTTTATATTCGCTAGCAGCTGATTAGATGGTACCTACCAGATCAAGGGTGGGTCTGCCTTTCCCAGTCCACTGACTCAAATGTTAATCTCTTTTGGCAACACGTTCACAGACACACCCAAGATCAATACTTTGTACCCTTCCATTCAATCAAGTTCATACTCAATATTAACCATCACAGTTTCTACAACTTAACATCAGTGAAAGTTTTTAAAGCTTAGACAAATCAAGGAACCCTCAACTGTCTTCCCAGGTGGCATCTTTGCATAGTACGAAGAGCTTTTATTTCTGGGTTGGGTGGGGAGCTAGATTTTTATCTTTTACATCTTCTATCCAAGGGGCCATCTTCTGTGCCATCAGTTGTCCTGTGTGGCCTTCAGTCATTGATCCACCGGAGCCCCCACTGAGCCCTCTTCCTTGTCTCTTCCTGCCCCTGAGGGCCAAAGGCTCCCTCTGCTTCCTCTGACCCCTAAGCACTAGGATGTGCCTGGTTTCTGTGCCGTGCTGGGGCATGTTTCCCAGCAGGCAATGCCTTCTTCCATCCTCCTCTGTCGGCTCTATCCATCCCCAGAGTGTTGCTCCTTCCATGGAATCAGATGTGGGGCCGGCGGGGGGTGGGGGGAGATATTCTGTTGCTCCCACGCACCTCACACTTCCCTGGGCCAATATTTGGACCCTCCCAGCATCACTGCTTTCTTCACTTCAGCTGAAGAAAATCTCAGCTGAAGAAGGGAAGCCCTCTCTGACTCAGGGCATTTCCCCCGCGTGACTTTTCTACACTTGGAGGGTCTTTGCCAGGGATCTAGGCTTCTGGAAGACATGAGCCAGAAGAATGCAAGATTGACATGTGGACTACAGCATCTTGGAATGACACTGGAAGTGCGGGGTGCCCATCTGCCTGGCCAGGACATGGCGGTGTGGAAGAGAAAGAGCAGCCGTGTGAACCGCCAGGAAGAAGAGCCCATTTACATGCCTCACCTTGATAAAACAGACTAAATGAGAGACAAATATGCATTCTTTCTGTTAAAATCAATCTTAATGATATATAAGAAAATATTTAAATTCATAATAGAAGTGTGACTGGTATAGATTTTATTAATTCAGTGAAACTTCACTAATTTGAACTTCAAAAAAAATAATTTCATAGCTTTTAGATAATAACATAATCATGACATAGTTTAAAAAGTATTCACTATCGGAATTTCACACAGCTCTGCTACCTGAATAGATGCTGCCTGAACACTTTAAAGCCTTTCCTTTCCTTAGCGTTTAACCATCCCCCAGGTAACCTTGGTTTATCCACTGAGCAAGCCCTCTTATTACAGATTGTACGAAGATGAACTTGGTTCTGACGGTGTTGGATTTAACACACAACCCAAATGATCAATGATCAAATGATGGAATCAAATTGTGTCTGCTAGTCCACCTGCTTTATTCTCTATTCAATTACTGATTTCTGGAAGTGGTAGAATCATCACCGATTTTGAAGTTGTTTTGGTTACGGGACATACGGCCAATATATTCTCGCAAGGCAGAAATTTCTCTCTATCCCAGAAATGAAGATTTTACGGAGTGGTGAGTCGGCTTCAGATCTTTCAGTACCAAGGGGTTTGCCTAATAAGAGTGCTTAGCAAACCAAAGGGAAGATGATTGCAGGGTGATGAAATATTCAAGATGACAAAATAGCTACACACAGAAAGCCGTAGCATTTGCCAGATAAGGGGATCCTTTCTCCAGGCTCACTCAAGATAGTTCCACCTCTGGGAGGCAGCGCCCCAGCCTGGGAGCAGATAAACGGTGGTCCAGAACACCTCCCCCGGGGCCTCCTGCCCCTCCCTTGCTGCTCTGGGGAGTGCGGGCTTCCCATTTAGATCCCGGTGATCTTTGAAGTGCTGCATCATTTAGGCTTCCTGTATAACTAAATGAGGTTTCGGCTCCCTGTAGACCCGGTCATGTTCTGTGCAGAGCAGATACTGGGCCCCAGCTCAGGGAAGAACACGGCCATAAATCATTCAGTGTCAGAGCCTTTTCAAGTCAAATCCCTCGGCTCTCAGGCCCATCACTCACAGAAGGTTCTGGGAGCGCCAATTATGGAAATGCCTTCCAGTTAAGATTAGAGGTACATTCAGTTATTCATTTACTTTCCCTTCCCCAGATTGCGGTGACTCTTTCAGGAATCATTTTTGCAGTATCCTGTTTGATACAGTTTTCTAATAAAGAGACTTCTAAAAACAAACATAAGCTATATATGTAGATTTTTGTGGTATTTGACCCAAGAATGGATCAGTGGAAAACAATTCTTAATACTGATGACAAAACTGAAAAGTAACCTGGTTTCAAATAGAGTTCCTGCTGCACAGACTGCAGAGATACCTGAGAAAGGAACCCACTCACAGTATTTTGTCAGCGTCATCAAAAGTCGATTCCTAGCTTTTAAATCCATGCATCCTAATCCTCACAACTTCTGGTGTGCCTCATAAACCCACCCTATAATGAGCATTTTATTTAAGCCAGTTTTAGAGATTAGAACGGAGTTCATTTCCTTCTACTTTTCATTCACGTTACTTTTAATCCCTTCATTCTATAAACTTAATTGCTATTTTGCTAGTCCCCAAGCAGCTAACCTAAGCCTTCTTTAAGCATTTCTTAGTAATTCTCCTTAGTTATTTACTACATTTTCTCTTTAGTCAGCTAAATGAAACTTTCAGGATATTTCTGGGGCGAATAAAACTTTTCAGATGAAGCGCTTGCTTTTTTGTTACAACTGAACAAATTTTATTTTGCATTTCTCCCTCTTCTAGGGGAGCATCAAAGAGACGACAGAATGATTAATGTCAGTCATTAGTACTGATGTTTTCTTTATCTTGGGCAAAACACTCAACATTACATTTGATACAAAACAAATGAGCATCTGATGCAATTGCTACCATTTTCCTCCATCTTGGCAAATTTGGATTTTGTGCGGGTGTGCTGGATATTGCAGCATTCTCTATAGTTTGGAGGTCACAGTTTTCTACTTAACCTACTTGTCTAACTGCAATTTTACTATTTCACAGACATACCTGTTATGGCAGCAGCAGTGGCATTATAAAATAAGTAAGTAAATAAGCCTGAAAGAATCCACAGAGGCTCTGCGCTATCTAGGTAATAACATTTCATCCAAGGAAAATACTTCACAAAATAATTCAATTATTTATTTATTTTGTTTGATAAAAATAGTGGCAAACATGACAATGGTTCAGAATCTGTCCTAAGACACCAGCAATATGAATATATTGATAAATAGTGATATTCGTTGAATCCGTTGCCATGGTAAATGCGTGTGGGTGTAATTGTTTATAAGATTTATTTATTTAACTAGATTTATAAAACTAAAAGGGTTTGCATTCAGTGTTTCACAAAAGGGGGAAAAGGAATTTGGCCAGTGTATGAGTCTGTTTTCAAACTGCCGATAAAGATATACCCAAGACTGGGCAATTTACAAAAGGAAGAGGTTTAATGGATGCACAGTTCCACCTGGCTGCGGAGGCTGCCTCACAATCACGGTGGAAGGCAAGGAGGTGCAAGTCACATCTTACATGAATGGCAGCAGGTAAAGAGAGACTTTGTGCAGGGAAACTCCCCTTTACAGAACCATCAGATCTCATGAGGCTTATTCACTATCACAAGAACAGCACGGGAAAGACCTGCTCCCATGATTCAATTACCTCCCACTGTATCCCTCCCATAACATGTGAGATTCAAGATGAGATTTGGATGGGGACACAGCTAAACCATATTCAGCCAGGTAACAGGATGGCTGACTTAATAACAGTCACATGAGTCAAGTGTAAATCAAAGTAATGAAAGCAATGCGTTTGTCAGCCAGGCGCAGTGGCTCATGCCTATAATCTCAGCACTTTGGGAGGCCAAGGTGGGTGGATCATGAGGTCAGGAGATCGAGACCACCCTGGCTAACACGGTGAAACCTCATCTCTACTAAAAATACAAAAAATTAGTCAGGTGTGGCGGCACACAACTGTAGTCCCAGCTACTTGAGAGGCTGAGGCAGAAGAATCACTTGAACCCAGGAGGCGGAGGTTGCAGTGAGCCGAGATCATGCCATTGCACTCCAGCCTGGGCAACAGAGTGAGACTCCATCTCAAAAAAAAAAAAAAAAAGAAAGAAAGAAAGCAATGCGTTTGTCATATGAGATCATTAGGGAGCTTGCTTCATTTCCCTGCTGCATCTCTTGTTGATATATTTCTTACCTTCAGCCCCCCACCCATGGCCATGTCCTACCTTAGACAATAGCAATTAACACTTCTTTCAGGTGCCACCCTTCACAGAAGAATTTCACATATATTTTCTCACTTGATCCTATCACCCATGACCACAAAGGTTTTCATAACCAGGACGATTATTATTGTCCTATTTCCCAGAGAAGAAAACTGACTACTACAGAGGTCATGTGACCTATCCAATGCCTCAAAGCTAACACGTGATGTGAAAACTTAGATTTAAATATCTTTCTTCCAATTCTAATCTTCCTTCAACAGCCCTGTTGCTACCTCCAACAACAAGTATTTCTAGGTCTTGATTTTAAACAAAAATTAAAATGTAGGTATTTTATTTTTTATTGTTCCAATCTGGACCAAAGGTTGAGTTGACTTTCCCCCACTCTGATGTACTAGTGGATTGAAAGGATTTGAGCAAGTAAACTAGGTGTTGAAACCAACCCTGTGAAGCTCATGTACTTTCTTCTCATCATCATTAGTCCTTAAGAATACCAAGTAGGAAAGAGACACAGCTTGTCCATCAGGGGTTGGCCATTCAGATTAACCACCTGTCCTTATTCCACATGCAGCTAATTTCAATGTGTGTGATTCTACGTGGTAATGAGAATCAAAGCCTAAATGAAGTCCATCAATGCCTCTGTAACAAACTGAAATGGACATTACTAACCTTGATATAACTACAAAATAACAGGGGGTAAATACCAACCGTTTGCTGTGTTTTTTTTTAGATGGAGTTTTGCTCTTGTTGCCCAGGCTGGAGTGCAGGGCACAATCTCAGCTCACTACAACCTCTGCCTCCCAGGATCAAGTGATTCTCCTACCTCAGCCTCTTGAGTAGCTGGAATTACAGGCACCTGCCATCATGCCTGGCTAATTTTTGCATTTTTAGTAGAGACAGGGTTTCATTATGTTGGTCAGGCTGGTCTCAGACGCCTGACCTAAGGTGATCCACCCTCCTTGGCCTCTCAAAGTGCTAGGATTACAGGCATAAGACACCACACCCAGGCTGTTCACTTATTTTTTAAGTGGAAGTGTAAATCTCAGCTACAAAGAATCTCCTGAAGCATACCTGCCTCAAAAACCTCACTGGGGTCTTATAAGTTTCCTAGTCAAAATAAGATAGCAATGCCTGTGGATGTGCTAGGTAAATGACAAAGGTTCACAAAAATGTGAATGGCATTTACAACTTTCACCATCATTATTATTATGGTATCCTGCAGATAGAACAGAAAAGCTTAACGTAAGTATAGTATAAGGTAGTGTATTCAATACCGGCAAGTATATTCAATACCGGCAAGTATAGTATAAGGTAGTATATTCAATACCGGCAAGTATATTCAATACCGGCAAGTCATACTTAAGCTTCCAGTGTAAAAGAAATCTATAATAAAATCTAAGCTGTCAATACGTGGAGATGGAATGTCACCCCAATAGAATACAGACAAAGGCAGAGGTGTACATTATTTACAGCCCTTGTGATCCAAACCCTCCTTGTTCCCCCTAGCTCTGCACATCAGCGTTTGGCTGAGTTGGGAGGAAAAGTAGGGGTTGGCTGGGGGGAAGAGGCGCCAAGGATGAGGAGCCATGACGACCCTCATCTATACATCCCCTGGCCCTTAATCCCCTCATCCTCACCCCACAGCAACTGAGCTCCATATTTCAAAATGTGGCATGCTTCATATTCATGTGACATTTACTTTCTCCTTGAAATACAAAACAGAAAATCTTAGTGATTTATCCAAAGGCAGAAGCAAACAACAAAGTTAAATGTCTGAGATTTGTTTGGTTCTTCAAGACAATGTTGTAAAAAGCAAGCTCTACGTTTCCAGAAAATGTGGCACTAGAGCCTAGCATGTTGGACTCTGTCTCTGAAGATATGGGGGTATTTAGTTCAATAAATGCATGTTTACAGGAACTTTAATTGTGATATTGCTATCGTTAACAATAATAAATAAGAGAAAATACCTGACACTAACCTCACAGACAAGAAAAGGAAAGTTAGGCAAATTCAGCACAGTTCATTCTAGATCAGAGCCTGGAGTCAGGTCTTCCAAGCACCTGCTGATTAGAGGTCCCAGTAAAATGTGCTCTTTCTTAAAGAAAATAATGATAGCAAGAAGACCATCAGTTCCAATGTAATATGTTTCTACATGTCCTACCTTGCACATTCTTTAAAAATGTATTTATATTCAATGTAGACATAAAAAAATCAGTGTTTCAGCCCAGGCTCTATACCTTGGTATAGTTTATAATGGAGAAGGCAGCAGTGAAATTAAAAATGTTTTTAACTTCCAAACGGGGCTTTTTGTTGTTTTACGTTTGGCATAACTGACCAAATGGGACATGTTCACTTTTAATGTGGCTTTATTTATTCTTCTTATACTATTTCTTTAGCACTTTTTCTTCCCACATGACATATTAATACATAATTCAGAGCTTTTATGTCTCCCTGCACTGTCAGCATGATTTCTCTTGCTATTGA
Source organism: Cacajao melanocephalus (assembly GCA_963573385.1). Lineage (NCBI taxonomy): Eukaryota > Metazoa > Chordata > Mammalia > Primates > Pitheciidae > Cacajao > Cacajao melanocephalus. The sequence continues at coordinate 12,164 of CAUYLG010048296.1, read as the reverse complement.
ACTGCTCTATTTATGATCAAATGACCAAAATGTTTTTATTATTCATTTTGGGGGGCAGTTTTTAAAAGCTACTGGTAATTTTAACACCCTTCAATACCAAACTGCTTTTCTGTGTTCCAACAACTTGTCTAAATTCTGATCCTGGCCAGTGATAATCTAGGAGGTCTGCCCCTGCCGGGGGTATCTGAACACCCCACACGGGCTGTGTGGACAGATGAGCTCTGTTATGGGAACAGAACCCCAATGGCCCTCACTCCCGTGATCTGTGGGGCTTCCATTTTCAATTCTTCATGGCCATTTTCTTAGTTTTAGCTACCTCAGCCCCTTAGCATACAATACAGTTTTTGTTCCCCTGATTTTGTTGCTAACTGATGTTATTTTGGGAAGCAGCATTTCATTGCCTGTGCTTCCTACAGGGTCCTTTGCAGCACCAGGAAGGCTGAAGTTGGGGGCTCAGCAACCTGCCTGCCGTCCACCGCTGCTGTGGGTGATGAATCTTTTTCAGTGGAAGGGTAAAACTGCATGGCATAATTATGGAGTATTGAGGCTGCAAGGGGACTTGGAGGTGATCAACTTTTTTATCTCAGGTGAGAAAACTGAGAAATCATGTTACATGCAAAGGCCACAAAAAGAGCATTAGTCTTGAACCCGAGTCTCTCGCCTTCTAGAATACACTCTTTCTACCCCACCTCCAAGGAAGTTCCTGTCTGTGCTTTAAGTCTACCTGCCCAATGGGCCCCAGGGCCTTGGCCACCTGGCCTCAATTTACCACATGCCCGAACAGAGTCTCAAACCCGTGCAGAAGGTCACATGAATCACCAGGCCTGAGTAGCACTCAGCTTGACTCTTCAGTCGACACTTCTGACTGCTGTTTTCTTCTGCACCAAGCGTTCTCCAATTCGAAAAAGTCCAAGAGAAGGATAAGGAAAGAGAAATGGTAGGATGCTGATGGAAACAGCAAAGAAGCTTTTCCTTCTCCATCTATTTTTTTTTTCCTGCCTTGGCTAATTAATTTTCTACATTGTATATTCTCAAACCTATCATCTGGAGTCAGGCGGTCTTCCTTGTCAATAAGATCTGGGTGGAGCCACTCTCAGCACAGCCCAGGGGGCACACAAGAGTGGGTGTCAAAGTAGAAAATAATTAATTGGGTGACATCCATGATAAGTGAGGCAAGTGTAAGCCCACGACAGCCACGTTCCAGAGTAGCAATGAGTGCTTCTGTTTTCCCAGACAGCTGTGTTCCTCCCTCCCTTCCTCCTCTCCCCCTCCTCCTCTTCTCCCTTCTTTCCTTTCTTTTTGCCTTCCTGTTTTCTTCCTTTCTTCTTTTCTTTCTCTTTCTTTCTTGCCTTTCTGCCTCTCTTTCTTTTCATCTTACTTTTTTTTCCTTTTTGGGAGAAAAGAGGCAGCAGACAAACCTTTGTATCTCCCCAATCTTTAAAAGAAAGACATCATTCAACCAGCATTCACTCATTATATATTCATTCAACAAACACTTATCAACACTCTCTATGCTTTCCTAGGCATTGAGATGGACGCCCAGGCTGCAGAGATTAATGGAACCCAGCTTCTGCCCCCAAACTGGTGCTTGAATGTTTTATTCCCAGCCGTCTCAGACCAGCCGTGTTCTGCCAAAACTGAAATTGCAGATCTGGACTGGGACAAGCCAGACATGAAACTTGCCGCCTCATCATGTTCAGCAGACCTTCTTGGTTAGAAGAGTGAAAGGTGATAGGCAGAGAATTGCACACTCAGTTATCAAGGTGTGGAGCAGCTCCCCTGGCTTCCATTTCCCTGAGGGTCCCAGGGGTGTGAAGGTTCAGGCTGCAGGATATAAGGAACTAACTTGGACCTCTGTCTGCTGAGACAGTGCTGAGTAAAACCACATGAAGATGTCCACCTCTTTCCAAAGTTTGGACACTATCAATACTGATAAAATTTATTTTATAAAGCCATGATTTTCTAATAATGAAAACAGCCAGCAACTATTAAGCACTTATCCTCTACAAGGCACTGTTTCAGGCATTTCTTATGTATTAACCAGATAAATGTCACATCAATTCTATGAATTAAGTATTTGATTACCCCTGTTATGGACTGAATTGGGTCTTCCCAAAATTCATATGAAGCCCTAACTCCCAATGTGACTATATTTAGATGTGGGGCCTTTAGGAAGGGAATGAAGGTTAACTGAGGTCATAAGGGTAGGGCCCTAATTGAATAGGATTGGCATCCTTACAGGAAGAGAAAGACTGACCAAGGCTGGGCGCAGTGGTTCATGCCTGTAATCCCAGCACTTTGGGCAGGCTGAGGCGGGTGGATCATGAGGTCAGGAGTTCGAAACCAGCCTGGCCAATATGGTGAAACCCCATCTCTTCTAAAAATACAAAAATTAGCCAGCCATGATGTCAGGTGCATGTAATCCCAGATACTAGGGAGGCTGAGGCAGGAGAATCACTTGAACCCAAGAGGCGGAGGTTTCAGGGAGCCAAGATCATGCCACTGCACTCCAGCCTGGAAGACAGAGCAAGGTTCCATCTCAAAAAAACAAAAAGGATAGACTAGAGATTTCTCTCCCACACACTCACAGAACAGAAGTCATGTGAGAACACAGCAAGGAGGTAGCCATCTATCAGCCAAGAATAGAGGAATTACCAACACCAACCCTGATACCATCTTGATCTGGGCTTTCTGGCCTCCAAAAAGGTGAGAAAATAAACCTTTGTTGTTTAAGCCACCCAGTTTCTGGTCAGGATGCCAGCATGGTTGAGTTCTGGTAACGACTTCCTTCATGGCTTGTAGAAGACACAGACTGCCTTCTCTCTGTGTCCTCACATGACAAGAATAAAGAGACAGTTCCTCTTCCTATAGGGACAGTATAACGCCATCACTGGGGACCCACCCTCATGATGTCATCTAAACTTAATTACTTCTCAAAGGCTTCATCTCCAATTGCCATCACATTGAGGGGGTAGGGCTTCAACAGATGATCTTGGGGTGGACACAATTCATTCAATTGCAAAAAAAAAAAAAAATCCATATTTTTTTAATTTTAAAATGGAGTTTTGTCACTTAAAAATTTCAAAACTCTGCTCTGTGACATGTTCTTTTAATAATTAAGAAATTGTTGGGAACGTTAGTAAAATGGCAGCATGGGAGGATCCAGCCCTTATGTCCCCACAGAAACACTGATTTCAGCAACCACCCTTGGACAAGAATGCCTTGGAAAAGACCCAGAACCTAGCTGGGTGGTTCCAGCACCCCAGTGGAACAAAAAAATTGAGATGGGTGAATGTATTAAAAAGGATGAGACGAGGAGTTTCACCTTACCCCATCACTCCTCTCCCAAAGCAGCACGGCCTGGTGCTGAAAGAGACTTCCTCAGCCCACAATATCTCCCACAGGGGAAAATCAAAGCAAAGTGAGCAGCTGGCTTCCCAAGCTTTGCAGGATGCACCCAGCATGCCCATTTCTATCTCACCCCACCCAGAACACTGAAGGGACTAACATGGCTGAATCTTCTGGGGGCAGCTAGAACCAAAGTGGCAGGGGGCAGCATACAGCAAATGGCACATTTCTCAACAGCTGGCCACAGATCCTGCTAACCAGCTCATGGACTCCACTAAGTGGCAGGCCCCTGTGCACAGCACCCCATGTGTTCTGTGAACAAAGCTCCCACAGACAGCACACTGGATATCAACAGAGGTGTGGCTCTTGGCAGCCAGCTCAAATCTGCTGGTTTGGGAGAAGGAACACAGTTTTGTTCCTTGAAGAACAATATCGGGTACTGCCCTAGAGAAAATAAATAGTAAGCACACAACTTTGTGAGGCCTAGCTTTCTGGGAATGAGAGAAGGAACACAATCTTAAGATTCTCCCATAAGAATAAATAAGAAGAGTGGAATAGGTACATACATGGAAAAGCTTTAAAGACCCCCGGAATCACTAGCCAGGCCCATTGGTGAAGATCCTTCTCCCATGAAGCCAGTCAATAAACACTGGAGAAGGTGACTGCTTCTTCAAATGCAAAGACAGCAGTACAAGGCTTCAGAGAATCAAGGAAATATGCCATCACCAAGGGAACAAAATATAGCTCCAGTGGCTAACACTAAAGAAATGGGTATCTGTGAAATTCCTGACAAATAATTCAAAATCATCATTTTTAAAAAAGCTCAGTGAGCTACAAAAGAACACAGAGACAACTAAATGAATTCAGGAAAATAATGAACAGAAATTCTATAGCTAAAGAATATAATGTCTGAACTAAAAAATGTAGTAAAGAATTTGAACAGCAGTCTCAATCAATCAGAAGAAAGATTCAGTGAACTTGAAGACAGACCATTCAAAATTATCCAGTCAAAGAAACAAAAAGAAAATAAAAAGAAAACCTATGGGATACACAGGACACAACTGACCAAAACAATATACATGTTCCAGAAGGAGATATGAGTAAGGAAAGCATAGAAAGCTTATTTACAGAAATAATGGTAGAGAATTTCCCAAATATAGAAAATAAATATCCAAATTCATGAAGCACAAAAATCTTCAAATAGGTTGAGCACAAAAGGTCTTCAGTTAGACTTGCTATAATCAAACTGCCCAAAGTCAAATGCAGAAAGAACTTTGAAAGTAGCAAGAGAAAAATAAATTGGCACATATAAGGGAACCTCTATGAGACTATCAGTAGATTTTCTCAGTAGAAACATTGCGGGTTAGATGGGTAATACAGGTGACCCTCAAACAATATGGGGGTTATGAACACTGACTCCCTGCACGTCAAAAAATCATGTATAACTGTTAATTCCCCCAAAACATAATTACTAGTAGCCTACTATTGACCTAAAGTGTTACCAATAACAGTACAGTCAATTAATACATATTCTGTATGTTAAATGCATTATACTGTTTTCTTACAATAAAGTAAACTAGTGCAAAGAAAATGTTATAAAGAAAATCATAACAAAGAGAAAATATATTGACTATTTATTAAGTAGAAGTGGAACATTATAAAAGTGTTCAACTTTGTTATAGTTATGCTGAGTATCCTGAGGAGGAGGAGGAGGAGGAGGAAACAAAAAGGTTGGTCTTGCCGTCTCAGGGGTGGAAGAGGTGGAAGAAAACCTGCATGTAAGGGAACCCACATAGTTCAAACCTATGTTGTTCAAAATCAACATGTACATTCAAAGTGCGGAATGAAAAACCTGCCAACCAAGAATACTATGTCCAGAAAAATCTGTCCTTCAAAAATGAAAGAGAGGTCAGGCAAAGTGGCTCATACCTGTTATCCCAACATTTTGGGAAGCCAAGGCAGACGAATAGCTTCATCCCAGGAGTTTGAAACCAGACTGGACAATGTAGCAAGACCTCATCTCTACAAAATTTTTTTTAAGTTTGTCAGACATTGTGGTGTATGCTTGTTGTCCCAGCTACTTGGGAGGCTGAGATGGGAGAATTACTTGAGGCTGCAATGTTGAGGCTGCAGTGAGCCATGATAGTGCCATTGCACTCCACCCTGGGTAAGAGAGCAAGACTCTGTCTCAAAAAAAATGGAGAAGAAATAAATACTTTCCCAGAAAAACAAAAGCTGTAGGAGTTCACCACTAGGCCTACCTTGCAAAAGACATTAACTAATAAGAGTTTTTCAAATTGAAACAAAAAGACACTGATTAGTAACATGAAAACATATGAAGGAACAAAACTTACTGATAAAGATGAGCATATACACAAATTCAAAATATTCTAATACTATAGTGGTGGTGTATAAATCACTTTTAGCAGTAGTATAAAAGTTATAAGACAAAGGTATTAAAATAACAATACCTAAAATAATTTTTAACAGATACACAATAAAATGATGTAAATTGTGATGGTAATAACACAAAATGTGTGCAAGGGAGGAATAAAAGTGTACAGTTTCCATATGCAATTAAAATTAAGTTGTTTTCTGTTTAAAATAGACTGGTAGAGCTATAATGTTTTATGTTAAACTTCATGTTAATCATATATCAAAAACCTGTAATAGATACAGAGAAGACACATAAATCAAAGCATACTACCATAAAAATCTAGTCAAATCACAAAGGAAGAGAAGAAACAAAAGATTTATAAAACAACTAAAAAACAATCAACATAAATGGCACTAGTAAGTTCTTATCTATCAATATTACTTTAAATATAAATGGATTAAATTCTCCAATCAAATGATATAGAAAGATTGAGTGGATTTTTTTTTAAAGAGGCAACTAAATGCTGGCTACAAAAGACTCACTTTAGATTGAAAGATACCAATAAGCAGAAACTGAAAAGATGGTAACCCAAAGACAACATAATGGGCATATGGTAAAGAATGGTAACCCAAAGAGAACATAAGTGGGTATACTTACAACAAAAAAGAAAAACTTTAAGTCAAAATTGTCACACAGGACAAATATATTCATAATATAATGATAAAGGGGCCAATTCATTAAAAGGATATAACAATTATAAACATATATGTACCCAACATTAGAACACCTAAAAATATGAAGCAAATATTAACAGAACTGAATGAAAAAAACAGATAGCAATACAATAACAGTAAGGTACTTTGGTATTCACTTTCAATAATGAATAGATCATCTAGACAGAAAATCAAATTAAACAGCTTTTTAATAAGCAATGACTCAAACAACACTATAGACCAAATGGACCTTATAGACATTTACAGAACATTCCATCCAAAGCAGCAGAATACACATTCTTCTCAAACACACATGGAACATTATCCAGAATGAATGTTAAGCAACAAAACAAATCTTAACCAATTTAAGGATATTGAAATCATATCAGACTTTTTTACCACAATGGTACAACGGTAGAAATCAAGCACCGGAGAAAAATTGGAAAGTTTATAAATAAGTAGAAATTAAGCAATACACTCCTAAACAACCAATGAGTCAAAAAAAAGAAATTAAAAGAGAAGTCAGAAAAGTATCATGAAACAAACAAAAATGGAAACAAAATACCAAAACTTATGGGAGTCAGCAAAAGCAGGTATAAAAAGAAAGTTTGTAGCGATAAATGCCTACATTAAGAAAAAAAGAAAGATTTCAAAGAAACAATCAAATTTTACATCTGAATAAACTAGAAAAAGAGAGACAAACTAAGCCCAAATTTAATAGAAGAAAATAATAAAGATCAGAGCATAAATAAATAAAATAGAGACTAGAAAGCCAATAGAAAAATTAACAAACTAAGAGTTGGTTTTTTGAGAAGATAAAATTAGTAACTCTTTAGATGGACTAAGGAAAAAGAGAAAAGACTCAAATAAATAAAATTAGACATGAAAGGAGAGATTACAACTGATACCACAGAAGTACAAAGGATTAAGAGACTACTATGAACAATTATAGAGGAACAAATTGAAAATCTCAGGAGAAACAAATAAATTCCTAAAAATATACAACCTATCAAGACTAAACCATGAAGAAATAGAAAACCTGAACAAAAAATTAATGAGTAAGGAGATTAAAACAGTAATCAGAAGTCTCCCAACAAAGAAAAGTCTAGAACCAGATAGCTTCACTGGTAAATTCTACCAAACATTTCAATAAAAATTAACACCAGTGGTTCTCAAATTCCTCCAAAAATTTGGAAAGGGAACATTTCCAAACTCATTCTACAAAACCAGAATTAACCTGATGCAAAAGTCAGGCAAGGACACTATAATAAAAAAAAAGACCAATACCCGTGATGAACATAAATGCAAAAATCCTCAATAAAATACTAGCAAACAGAATTCAACAGAACATTTAAAAGATCATTCATCATGACAAAGGAGGGCCTATCTCTGAGATGCAAGGATGGTTCAACATACACCAATCAATAAATGTGATAGGTCACACTAATATAATGAGGGATAAAAATTATATTATCGTCTCAATAAATGCAGAAAAACATTTAACAAAATTTAACATTTTCTCATAATAAAAACTCTTAACAAATTAGGTATAGAATGAATACATCCCAACACAATAAAGGCCACATATGACAAGCCCATAGCTAACATCACACTCAAGAATGAAAAGTTGAAAGCTTTTTTCCAAAATCAAGAACAAGAAAATGATGCCCATTCTCACCACTCATACTCAACCTAGTACTAGAATCCCAGTACAAGAACAACTAGGTAGGAGAAAATAATAAGTCATTCAAGTCAGAAAGGAAGGAGTTAAAGTGTCTCTGTTTGCAGACATAATCTTATACATAGAAAACCCTAAAGACTACACACACATGCACACACACACATACATACACATACACACAAACTGTTAAAATAAATGACTTCAATAAAGTTTCAGGATACAAAATCAACAGGAAAAATCAATTTTATTTCTATATACCAACAATGAATTATCAATAAAAGAAATTAAAAAAACAATTCAATTTAAAATGGCATCAAGAGGAATAAAATATTTGAAAATAAATTTAACCAAAGAGATGAAAGATCCATACACTGAAAATGATAACACATTTATGAAAGAAAGGTATCCACACATAAATAAAAAGATACCTCATGTTTATGGAATGAAAGAATTAATGTGAAAATATCTATACTGTCTGAAGTGATCTACTAATTCAAAGCAATTCCTATTTAAAATTCCAGTGACATTTTTCACAGAAGTAGAAAACACAATTCCAAGATTCACATGGAACCACAAAAGATCCCAAATAGCCAGGGCCATCTTGAGCACAAATAAGAAAGAAAGCTGGAAGAATTTTACTTACTGATTTTAAATTATATTACAAGGTAATCAAAATAATATGACATTGGTGTAAAGACAGACACTTAGACCAATGGAACAAAATTGAGAGCCCAGAAATAAATCCATGCATATACAGTCAACTAATTTTCAACAAGAGCTCCAAGAAGACACACTGGACAAAGGATAGTCTTCCCAAATGGTGTTAGGAAAACTGGATAACCACATGCAAAAGAATAAAATTGGACCCTTAGGCCATATACAAAAATCAACTCAAAATAGATTAAAGCCTTCAACCTAAAAGCTGAAACCATAAAGCTCCTAGAAGAAAATACAGAAGAAATAGCTCCTTAGCACTGGTCTTGGCAATAATTTTTTTGGATACGACACTGAAAGCACAGATCAAGGTAAAGCTAAGATAAGCAAGTGGAACTACATCAAACTAAGAAGCTTCTGCATAGCAAGAGAAACAATCAACAAAACGAAAAGGTAGCCCATAAAATGGGAAAATATATCTGCAAACCATATATCTGACAAGGGTTCATATCCAAAATATACAAGTAATTCATTAAAGTGAATGGCAAAAAGGCAAATAAACCAATCAAAAAATGAGCAAACAACCGTAATAGACATTTCTCAAAGGAAGACATACAAATGGCTAACAGGTATATGAAAACATGCTCAATATCACTGATCATCAGTGAAACGCAAATTTAAACCACAATGAGATATTATCTCACACCTGCTAAAATGCCTATTAAAAAAAAAAAGATAAGTGTTACCAAGAATGTGGAGGGAAGGGAACCTTTGCACACAGCATGTGGAGATGTAAACTGCAATAGCCATTATAAAAAACAGTATGGAGGCCAAGTGCGGTGGCTCATGCCTGTAATCCCAGCACTTTGGGAGGCCGAGGAGGATGGATCACCTGAGGTCAGCAGTTCAAGACCAACCTGACAAACATGGTGAAAGCCCCTCTCTACTAAAAATACAAAAATTAGCCGGGTGTGGTGGCATGTGCCTGTAATCCCAGCTACTTGGGAGGCTGAGGCAGGAGAATCGCTTGAACCCAGGAGGTGGAGGTTGCAGTGAGCCAAGATCATGCCATTGCACTCCAGCCTGGGCAACAAGAGTAAAACTCCATCTCAAAAAAAGAAAACACACACACACACACACACACACACACACACACAAATATGGAGGTTCCTTTAAAAATGAAAAATAGAGCCACCATATGATCCAGCAATTCTGTATATATATCGAAAGGAAATAAAATCATTATCTCTAAGAGATATCTACTCCAGTGTTCACTGCAGCATTAATCACAATAGCCTGTATAAAAGCAAACTAAATGCCTGCCAACTAAGAATGGATAAAGGAAATGTGATATATACATATAAAGAAATATTATTCAGCCTTATAAAAGAAGAAAATCCTTCCATTTGCTACAACATGGATGGACCTTTAGGGCATTATGTTAAGTAAACGAAGCCAGATACAGAAAGACAAATGCTAACTGATCTCGATTATATGTAGAATCTAAAATACTAACTCATAGAAGCAGAGAGTAGAAGGCTGATTAACAGAAGCTTCAGGAGAGGGAGGAAATGGGGGATGGATGGTTAAAGGGTGCAAAGTTTCAGTGATTAAGGTGAATAAGCTCTGGTGATCTACTATGGTGCCTACAGCTAATAACACTGTATTGTATATTTAGAGTTTCTTGAGAGGGTAGATTAATGTTAAATGTTCTTACAACAAAAAACAAACAACAGAAAAGCCTCGGAAAACAATAAGCATCATACAGGGAACAAGAAGAAAATGTGAGAGGTGCTGGATGTTTATGGCCTTGATGGGTGATGGTTACACAGGTGTATATCCATGTTCAAACTCATAGAGATGTAGATATTAAATATGTACAGCTTTTCATATGGCAAGCAGATCTCAAAAAGGTGGTTTAAAAATTGTTTCTCTTTAGTTTTAAGGTAGAATTGACAGATTGCTTATCAGTGTCTAGTTACCTTTAGGTAACTGTTCCTATCACAACTGGGGTAAAAAAAACTTTATTTTCTATGAAGGAAGTTCATTACAATCATGCATTAAAAAGTCGATAATGAGTGTACCTTTGCATGTCACTAACTTTTGAACAGCATAAAATACAATTCAGGTAACGAGTTGTGACCTCATAGCTCTGTATCTAAATGGCAGAGCGCCCAGACTGAATGAACAGGTACTTCCACTCCTAGTGTTCATGTGACAACATACACACACATCAGGAGTGAACAACTTCTTAACAATGGGAAAAACAGTTTTCCATAATGGTACGTGGTAAGGAAGTAAAATATAGATACACAACTGTTGCTCCACAACCTCCCTAATATACCAAATGGAAACCTTCATTAAGCAAGAATTAATTTTTACAGTTTTGTTCTGAACTTACGTGGATCTCTTTTCAGTAGAGAACAAGATAGCTATAACCAGAAGAATAAAGACTTTCTTGCAGCCAAGGAACTCAAACCTCAGGCCATAATGTGGCCTTCAGTACCCACCCTATTGAATCTGGTTATTCAGCACCTCCTGCCCTTCTCACCTTCAAAATCCAAGGGAAAAGGGTCAGTCACCAGCAAAATGATGAAATTTGAGATCTCCAGCAGTGTTTTATAACATAAAACAAAATGAAACATCGAGTGAAAAATAAAATAAAATTAAAAATTCTAGCCGTGACTGCATGCTTACAGAACGATGTTGCCTTGACATCTCTGTAAGTGCTCAAAAACCCTGAGAATTTATAAAATTATGGCACCCCGGTTTGGTTTTGTACATAAAGAGTAACCATTCAGAGACTCCTCCTTCCATCTCTAAAGGGGACAAAAACAATCTTTGCTTATTTTTAAGGCCGCCAGCCAAGAGGGCTTCCCTGCCTTTTGTCTTATTCAGCACTAAGTGTATAGCTCCGCCAAGAATAGTGTAAGGCCGATAGCCTCACCAGGAGCCGGATGGACAATACTCACCCCCTCCGCACCTGATAACACTTATCAGGAGGCCGGACGTCCTATTGGCGCTTGCCTTTTCCATGCAGGCTCCCCACACCCACTCCTGCATTCCACCCCTAGCCCCACACTCAGCACTAAATCATGCTGTCAGCCCAAAATTCAAAAATCCCACCGAGAGCCTAACCAATGGCAGCTCGCCAAGTCTGGGTCCAGTCTCTCTCTCTGGCCAATACAGGTGCCCATGCTTTGTTTCCTCACCGGTCAATCTGTTACCTTCTCCAGCCCACCTGTTGATAGCCCTGCTGGGATACCAATGGCAACTTGCCAAGTCCAGGTCCAGTCTCTCTATGACCAATGCAGTTGCCCATGCTTTGTTTCCCCACTGACCAATCTACTGCCCTTACCCCCTATAAAACCCCACGCCCAGAATGGCCGGG
>CAUYLG010048294.1:0-46979 GCA_963573385.1 Cacajao melanocephalus | reverse complement strand
TAAGTAATAAGAAATGGATAACGCTGTAGTCATTGTTTTTGTGTGAATATTTACGTAAAAAAAGATACTATTTTTTTTTTTTTTTTTTTTTTTTTTTTCTTGAGACGGAGTCTCACTCTGTCGCCAGGCTGGAGTGCAGTGGCACAATCTCAGCTCACTGCAAGCTCCTCCTCCCGGGTTCAAGCAATTCTCCTGCCTCAGCTTCCCAAGTAGCTGGGACTACAGGCGCATGCCACCATTCCCAGCTAATTTTTGTAATTTTAGTAGATTACACTAAAATTAGGGTTTCACCATGGTGGCCAGATGGTCTACATCTCTTGACTTCGTGATCCGCCTGCCCCAGTCTCCCAAAGTGCTGGGATTACAGGCATGAGCCACCGTGCCCGGCCTGTACTCCATTTTAAAAACAAAAATCAAAGAATGTTGTTTACTTAAAATCAGTATACAAGTGTTTAGTGATTTGGGGTATTTGACCTCTTCTTCCACTTTCACGTTTTAAAGGAAATACAAGAACAAGGTGCATATTGATTTCTTTTAAAAATTATGCATAAGTAAAACTGTCTGATATGCCAGTGTCTTTCCTTCCTTAAACCTAAATATACTTAAAACACTATTTATTTCCAAATTAACAATTCTACATTAAACTGAATTTAAAAAAATAAGTTGTTACTGATGATACAACTCTTTGTTATTTTTCATGTTCCCTTCCAGATCAAATTCTTACATATAATTTATTTTATATAATTGTTATTACATCCTTTATGTAACTGTCACTAAAACTTATGTATAAAATGAAACTAAACCACATAAAAATAAACAAAAATGTAAAATACAGTTAAAAATAAAAATGCTATCTTGATACAACTTTGCTATGCCTCCTCAAATTGTCTCTGAACTACACCTGAATTCATACAAACTGTTAGAAGGCTCTCACATATTTTATTAGCCTAAGATTTGACATCCCTGGACCATAAACTATTGATACTTTTAGGATCAATATACTTCTCATGAGTACGTAAAGTAGGCTTTAAGATTTGGTCCCTAATAGTTGTGATACTTATTTAATTCTTCAAATAATCATAGTAGTTCCTTTTATTGTATGCCAATTGAATGCCAGGTACTGTGCTAATCAATTTACATGCATTAATTATCCCCTTACAACATCTGAACAGGCTAGCAATATACTCATTTTACATAGAAGGAAACTGGTGCTAGGAAAGTCAGTAACAAAGCTAAGATCCTGAAGTTAGTTAAGTAGCAGAACGGGATTTCAAATTTAGGTCAGCCCCAGTCCTGTGTCTGACCTCTTAACTGATACTCAACTTACTATTTTCAATTTTGAAGGGGAAAAGAACTATTTCTGTTCCTATTTAGTGCCCCATCCCCAGCTCCCATGTAACTTTTTGTTTCAGCAGCAGCAACCTATAGAATCCTTGATGGGAGCAATCAGCAGAGTGTGAACAACTCTATGGCTGACATACACTAAATACATGAATCCTGAGGAAACTAGGTACACTAGGAAACAGCCCTGACCAAACCTTTTGAGGCTTCTACCTAGTAGGAAATTGTTTCTTCCCCACAGTAGTATTGACCCCAGGTTTCCAGCTTCTGGAAATCACTTGCTTGCATAATCTATGTCTCCTGTTTCTGTATTACAGTAACTGTTGGGTTTGGAGGATGGGAGTGGGTATGCAACCAAAGCATAGCTTTTGTCCTATTAGTCCTTCAACAAACATATTTTTAGTACTTTGTACATATCTTGTACCATAACTGAGCAACTTTTGTCAGTCTCATTTGTGTTTATTCAGATGTTTTCTATTAATTTAATGGGAAGTTTAATTTGTTTTCTCTTCTTACTTCTTGCTTATTTTTCTCTACCATATACTTGGGGAAATGGAAACTTCCTCAGCAGTCTTCTCCTGGGCGCTCTGAGCTAATCATGACAAACACTGTCTGGTCACTTTACTAATGGAGTCCTGTCTAAGAAGAAGTCTTCTAAGGTCTCACAATCAGTGCTCTGGGTGGGGCAGGGCCAGCTTTCTGGGCATGTAGCCTGTGCAGTTATATAGGGCCTGAGCATAGAAAGGCCCTGTACTTTGTAGAATGTCTGCTGTTGTTAACTTGAAACTCTTAATGACTTTTGAACAAGGTGCCCACATTTTCATTTTGCACGTGGTCTCATAAATTATGAGGTTGGTCTTGGATGGAGCAATGGCCCAGTGCAGCCAGTGGGAATTGTGATCACACAAATGACCCTTGCCAGCCTTGCCTAGATCCCCCATTTTGAATTGAAGAAAGATGGGAAGATGAGTGGCCAATTCATCTTGTTCAATGGATGTCTGCTCTCCATTGAACAATTCGAACTACCTTTGAGTTGTCTTATATTTGCATGTTTCCCTGTAGTCAGACATAATCCAGATATAAAATGATAGAATTGGAAGACATGGATTACTCCAGCACTTACTTACAGGGTGATCTCAGTAAATCACTTAATGTCTTTGGGACTTACTTTTCTATCTCTAAAATGGAGATAGCAGTGGTCTGCCTTACATACCTGAAAGAGTGGTTGTGAGACTCAAATGAGATAATGTTTTGAAAACTGTTGAATGTTATTCATGCTTTTGAGACCGGTATAATTGTTTATTCTTTCTAAAGTCTATGTAAAATAGATTTAAAATTTTTTCTATTTAGCAGAATAAGTGGTTGTGATTATAAAACCAAATAAACCACTGTAGAAGTTAAGAAATACACAAAGAAATAGATCAAAATAAGAAACATAAAACCCTGCAGAGATTGCATGACATTTCTTGTATTGGAAGCTATCAAAGTGATTAGCCAACTATCATGATATTTTCAAATTCTTATTGCAGTTCTCATTATTTATATAACAATTAGGATCTCAGGAGCATCATTTTCCAGCTACAAATCTATTGTCTGTCTGTACATTTGCCTAACTCTTCAAAAAGTGAAACTGAAAATATTTGAGAGAAATTTGTACCTACTTGTCTAACTTCCAAATCCCTTGTACTCATCTTTCTCTTGTCCTTCTATTAGTTGACAGTTGATATTAAATTCTTGTTTTTGTTTTTAGGAGAGAACAAAAGAAATGTTCAAAATGGTATGTCTCCCATATGTCAGAAGCCACTGTCAATCACTTATTTCCTCCTTCCTTTCCTGTCAGCTATGGGAAGTTTACTCAGGTATAACTTTTATTGAAAGTTGTTGTTGTTGTTTTTAAATAGAGGAGCCTGCACCCACCAGAACTGCCAGTCTCCTGTCCTGTTATCTGGTGTGCAGTGAGCAGTCTAGCCATTTTTGAAGGTTGTACTCTCAAATAGGCTTCCTCTAATCCTCCACGGCTGTTGTGACAGTTTTCTGGAAAGTTGGCTCATGCCATGATGTATATAGTAAGTTCATCTTTATGCTCATTTGCCACATTTTCTGAGTAAAATGTATAATGTGCATTCATAAGTTACAAGCTGGGCCTTGTATCTAATTCTTTCAAGTCAAGAATTTGCTTCTTAGTTAAAAACATCATACTTCCAAGTTAATAGATATCCAGATGGGCCATATGCTGCTCCAAAAATTTAGGACAGGGATGTCTCACAACCACTGCTAGGGCTACTTCCTCTCCAGGCAGCTCATTTTGGAGGTAGGCAACCTTGCCTGATTTCAGCATCTAAATAGTCCATACAAGTTGGTCATGAAGATGGTAAAAAAACACTGATTAACCATTTGTGTTTCTATTTTGCTTATCATGTACACATGGTTACACAGTAAAATTTAAAGTTCAAAAGGAATTTTACAGTTTCTTACACTTCATTTCATTTTGTCATATCACCAAAAGCCATTCATAAATGAATCTCCATATTTGTATGGCTTAGCCTGTGGTCTTATCGCAGATCCTGCCTTAGCATTTTGGCTATTAAAAAAATAGGCAATAACCCTCCTGGATTAGTGTCTCTGAGGTTTTCCAGTAGATTTGTCAAACTTGCTTTCCCCCAAATGCTCCAAGACTGACAGATTGAAGCTCTTTGAAAGGTGCATATGTGCACAGCCTTAAGCAAAATATACCTGTATTCACAACATTAGTGACAAATGGGAAATGAAGTCAAATGATCCCATTTATCTTAAAACTAGCAAAGGGACTCTTTTTCTGACTGTCTGTGCTCAAACCCCTGAAATAAAGGTTATTGGCAGAAGGGCCAAAAGTACGTATGGTGCTCATGGACTAGATGCTTCTTCCCAAGAGACTGGTTGCCAAAGATCAATGATATAGCAAGGTATATGTGAACAGTGTGCTCTACCACAGATACCTTTGGCCCAAGGCAATCTGCTTCTCTTCTCTTGGCTTCCATTTCTTCTTCTGTAAAGGGATAGTGTTGGGATCAGCAGAAAAATTGGGCTTTGATAGGGAGGTGATAGATAAGAGACTGTCAAGAATAGTGGCAAAAAGGATGGGCTATGTAGCTAGGTTCCCTGCATTCAAATTCTGGCTCTGCCATTTACTGGTTGGGCAGCCTTGGGGAAGTTAAACACTCTGTGCTTCAGTTTCCTCTTCCACAGAAATGGGCAATAATAGTGCCTATTTCACAGCATTGTAAGAATAAAATGAGCTCATACATGCAAAGACATTAATACAGTACCTGGCATACTGCAAGTGTTCAATGTTTCAGCTGTTATTATCAGTGGTCTGTAAGCAAATAAAGGTCCAGAATTGCTGATTAGGAAGATATCTTGTCCTGGAGTCCCAAAAGCCCCAAATAGCAGGTTCCTTAGTGCCTCTCAGCCATCCCACTACTGAACACTGTTGTTATCCTCTTCACCTGGCTGAGCCATTGATGAATGGAATATTCCCTTCCTTGACCCCTCATCATATGAACCACACATACTCTACAACTCGCACCCCTTTCACAATGCTTTACCCAAACCATAAAACACATCTACGGACTCATTACAAAAGTAGGCCCACATATAATACTTAGACATGTCATTCAAAATTCACTCTCTCACACACTCTCCACAACACACACAAACAGACAATCCCTCTCTCTCTCTTTCTCTCTTTCTCCAGGACCATTGAATGCAATAATGACTTGCCAACATGTAGGTTTAGAACAGTGGCCCAGGCCCAGGTTGTGCCCCAAGAGGGCTACTTCTTGCACAGTGCCGTATGCCTTGCCTCTCTCCATGAAAGCAATGTGCTCTGGCTGGCCTTGCACGGGTCTCTGTCCAGCTGGCTGCCAAGCAAAGGAGAATGCCTCACATTAACTGACTGAGTGAGACCTTCATTACCTGGAGTTCAAAGCTCTTCTCTTTCCAACTCTGTATGGGTGCCAAATAACAGAAAGAGTCCTTTCTTGCATCACAATCTCTGCAATAATTGCTGCCTCAGAGGTCAATGCCATGCTACAGCATTAAACATGACTTGATCTGTACTTCCTTGCCTAAGCCTCTCTGTTGCTTCTGTGACCTGTGTAAAAACTGTGAGCTATTCTAACAAATATACCATTTTCTTTCATAGTTTGGGGTTCAGGTACTAATTATTGGGCCAGAAGAACATAGTATAGTTGAAGCTATAACTTATTTTGATATCCTGAATTATCTGCAACACTGGTTCAGGTCTTAGGCCAGCTGCTGAGAACAGTGGGGAGCAGGAAAGAGGCTGCTACTTGATGAAAATTTAATTTAAGAAAATGAGTACCCCCTTTTCTAGCTGTCAGTTAACAACAATGACCATCTCATTAGGGTCATTAAGCCTTTATGGAACACCTTCTAGCCTCAAATTCTTTTCCTCTTTTAGAACTCTTCCTCCCCAGTTACCTGTAAATTGGTGCATTATAGCAATAATGCAGATATTAAGATGCTGTAGGAAAATCACCAACTTCCACTCAGCCACAATCCTCCTGCGAGACTTCATGGAAGATACTTCTCCACTTTTTCTCCCTGGTGGCAGTTTCTCCACTGCCTATGTTAAGTTATTAGGCCATGTTTTTGAACTTCCTCTTTGGTGGGTAGCCTGGGATTATGATTTGAGGCATACCCACTTATTTCCAAAACCAGAAGAGGTTATGTCTTGAGTCTGAAAAGTACCCCTGACATAGGAGGTGCCTCCATACCTATAAGCATTCCCAGAAACCAACAGGATTGTATGGATTACAACACTCAGTAAGGCAACATGGCTTAAAACCCTTTACTGTTCATAGTTGGAAAGTAGCTTCCAAGGAGCCAGATCTTGATTTCTTCTACAGCTGAAGACACCTGAGGGCTGAAACAGGACAAAGGAGCCCAGAGACAGCATGGTGTGTTAGGAGAGAACTCTCCTCCCACTTGGAGGACCCAGCTTCTCTTCCTGCTATACGACCAACTTGCTGGGTAATCAACTTATGTCTCCTCTCATGATGCTTGTTTTTCTATGTTTAAAAAGGGGAAATTGGAATAGATGGTCTCTAAGGTGTCTCTCAGTATTGATATTTGATTGTTCTCCCTAGGGGTTTCACATAGACTGTAACCATTCTAGAGTCACACCCTCTGTACCCAATCCTGGACCAGTAATTCGTTGCTAAGGGGAAACACACAAGCAAAAATGTTTGACAATCCTTAGTGCTCTCACCAGTTGCCAAGCACACGTCCGTCATGCTGACAGTGTCAGCAGGATAACTTTTTGTGTCTGGATGACAGCATGGTCATATTATCACTTGATTTGAATAAGAACACCATTGATTATCTGACAGACAAAAAAGCTGTGGGTCCTTTATGACTACACGATGCACTTCCACTGTTAAGGAAATTGACTATCTGATCATGTGAGCTGACAGATATGGGGCTGCATAAAATATTAAGTATGGTAGAAATGAAAGCTGTTATTAAAGTAGTAAAACATTTATCCACAGAGTAGTACTAATGAAACACTGTGGTTAGTTCTTGCCCTCTTTGTTAAAATAGATAATTGATTGTACCATGCACCTACCCACGTGAAAATTACCCAGCATGTTGATTTATAAGCTCCTCCCTGCCTGAGTGAGAGAAAAAATGATGATTATCTAGCCTTTTTGTCCTGGGTCACTTAATTCAATTTCGGTCAAAGTTTTTGACCTTCTTTAATAAGAAAATGCCAGCTTTTTGAGCCCATAATCTGGTTATCTAATACCTTGCTGAGTGATTAAAATCGATTAAAATGAGGAGAGAATGCTCTTTTAAGAAAAGAAAACAATTGGATTTCCATGCTTTAGGCTATATTTAAGCAAAGATTGGATTAAGTTGATCTGGATGGAATAAAGGACACTCTAAACAATTCTAAGCTTATTACAACTGTGAATATTGTTTCCTGGAATGCCTCAGCACAAAGTGTCACTGTCACTTTTGTTTCATAAACACAAATATCTTTTAATGCATAGATAAGGTACTTTTTAGAGGCTTTTAAAGCATACACACTTGCATAGATATTCATTTACAACTGTTTTCACTTAACCAAAATAGAAAAGGCTTAGCTGACTTTTAAAGCACTTGCATCCTCCAATTTGAATGCAGAGAAATATGACTTTGGAAATCCTAATTTACATAACCAAGAGGTGGCAGTATTACATCCATTATGTATTCATTGCACCATGTATCATTTAATAATAAAAAGTGAAATGTGTAAGTAAAAGTATGTAACAAATACTTCTGTCCTTTCTAAATGGCTGAATCACTAAAAACCATTCATTAAAGTGTAATGTTTCCTTGTAAATAACAATAACCTTCCCAAAAAAATCAAAGCTAGGAACCACAATTTATTACCACTAGTGAGTTTATTGCAGCTCCAAGAATCCATACACATCTTCCTCAGTAATCACTTGGTTTCTGGTAAAACATTCACCTCCTTCCCAAATATAAATCATTTTTTTTTTTAAAAAAAGAACAATCACAAGATGCCTCAAAGTAAGACCCTCTGTTTCTATGTAAGAATCAATTTAGAAAAAAAAGTAAGTAAAATAGTTAAATATAGATAAACATCATCTTATTAACTGATTATTAGTATTAAAATAACTATCTGGAATCAAACCTTTTTGATTACCTTCCAAGATTGTTTTGAGCATCTACTATGTTATAACATTCGACTTGTGTTATGATCCAAGTAAGATTTATCTAAGCTACCTAATCTTTTGTTTTATTTTTAATCTTCTATTTCTAATCAGTGTTGGAGATCAAAAATACAGTAATAGCAGAAGCAAAAATCACATAAAAACTTGAATCTGTCGAATTGCCAGTTTATTATAAAACTATCCTCAGTAATCAATACCACAAATACATTTGAGCAATGAGGTATGGGTATTTGGAATAGAAATTAATAGAAAAATAGTTTAAATAGAAACTGAATAATTTACATTTGGCCTTGTGGAAAATTGAGTTACTCATAAGGATATATGATGTTATTTTAAACCATGAACTGCACTGTATAAGATTTCTAAAGATCCCTCATCCACAGAACTAAGCCATTTGAGTGTTGGGAAATATTTTTATGTTATTTAGATGCTTATGTTACTGATTAGAATCAATGCATATCCTAACTGTATAAGAGGACTTTGTTGGACAGGGTCTAAAAGTTATATAAAAAGCATTTATAGGACACTTAGATTATCAATATCAAAACAAAATATTTATAGCTTTCAATTTCCAAAAAGGTATTACATAGATTATTTATGAAATTGTGGACACTATTTTAAATCTGTCCCTTTTCTTTTTTAGATCTCATTTAAAATCAGAAATTATGATTGTAATGGAGAGAATTGGGTATTTTTTTTTCATATGTGTCATAAACAGCAAACACTTTCTCAATGAGTTTAGACTGAACATCTAGTTTGGGGAAATTTGATTTATGGACAGAATTCAAAATTGAGGCGGGTAGAAGATCCTGACCCTGGGTATTTGCACTCAAAAAGAAAAACCATGAAAGACCAAGATCTGAGATCCAAAGAAATGAATCAGAAATTATGAAATTTCGTACAGGTTGAGAGACAGAGAAATTACTTGCAAATACCTGTTATTTTATGGACTATAGTGCAGACCTAAGACTATGAGCATTCTTTTTCTCAGAAAAAAAAAAGGCTTTTTGACGCTAGCACTCTGTGAGGCAAAGCTATCTACAAAGACCACAATTAAATCAAACTTACTTTTACTTTGTACCAAAGATATAATTTATATCCTAGTCTCCAAAGATTAAAAAAGCTCATGTGCAAGGATAGAGACATCTATGCCTTGAATTATTAAAGTTGTCAGTCCCTATTTTTAAAAAGTCAACTTAATGTGCAGTCCTGGATGTCTGAACCACATTTCCATTTGCAAAAGGCAGCAGTGAGGATGCTGGCTTCATCTCTCTACTTCTTTGTTAAGTAATGAGCAATCTGAAAAGACGATTTATTTGTAATCAACCAATCCATTTTGAAAAAGGACATGTCTAAGGAGAAATCCAATCACCATCAGTTGAAGTTTGGATTCAGTGGCAGGCTTGTCTTTGGAAAACTAAGTATTAAATCTCACTGCATGCATTAGAAATGTATTACAAGCTAGTCTGCTAGGTTTTACCTTGTGATATGCAGCATGTTGCTGCTATATGTAGTAAAAAAGCTTAGTGATACAGTATGACTGCAGAGGTTTTCTATTCAAGCATTGTTCATAAATATGGGTAATTTCAATCAGAGTAAATGCAATGGAGATACGACTTTAAGTCAAAGCTCTGTCTCTGCGATATTGGAAAAGTTACTTAACCTCTCATCCCTCAGTTTTCTCTTGTGTGAAGTAGGATGTTTGATTCGTTCATCTCACAGATATTTATAGGGTATCTAGTATTTGCTAAGTACTAAAGCTGTCATAGTGAACAAGAAAAGCCCTCCCCTTCATGAAGCTTACAGTCTGTGCATAGAGACAGCCAAAAAATATGCAAGTAAATAATTTAATGTATAATTTCAGAGAGTTGTATGGTTTATGGAAAAACTAAAGAAGAATAAGGAAATAGAGAGTGATAAAGAAGATAGACTAAGTTTTTGAAAGACTGCTTCAGGAAGGCTTCTTTGAGGAGGAGACTTTTAAGCAGAGACCCAGATGAAATAAAGAATCCAGCCATACAAAGATTTGGGTGAAGGAAGAAGGAGACAGAAAGTGCAAAGACTCTAAATTGAGTGTGCTAAATATATTGGAGATATACAGAGGAGGCTGGAGTCAACTGAGAAAAATAGAGAGCAGTAAGATATATGGCAAGAGCATAGAAGGCCTTCTGGGCCATAGTTAGGAGTTTTGTTTTATTTTAAGAATGATGGGATGCTATGGAGGTTTAAGCAGGTAGTCCTTTGATATTATTTACATTTTTAAAAAGACAATTCTGTCTTCTCTGCAGCCAATAGACTGTAAGGGGAGCAAGAGTGGAAATAGAAAGCAGTTAGGAAGTGATTACAATAATCCACTCAGGAAATGATGTTGGCTTAGACCCTGATTTTCATCAGCAGAGGTGGTAAGAAGTGTTCATATTTCGGACATATTTTGGAGGCAAAGCCTACACAGTATCTTGATAGATTGGATATGACTGGTGTGTTAGTCTGTTTTAATACTGCTGATAAAGATATACCCAAAACTGGGCAGTTTACAAAGAAAAGAGGTTTAATTGGACTCATAGTTCCACATGGCTGGGGAGGCCTTACAATCATGGCAGAAGGTGAAGAGGATCAAGTCACATCTTACATGGATGGCAGCAGACAAAAAGAGAGGGCTTGTGCAGGGAAACTCCCATTTTTAAAACCATCAGATCTCGTGAGACTTATTCACCATCACGAGAACAGCATGGAAAAGACCTGCCCCCATGATTCAACCACCTCCCACAACACATAGGAATTCAAGATGAGATTTGGGTGGGGACACAGTCAACCTATATCAACATGTGAGGGAAAGAGAGGTACCAAGGATGATTCTGAGATTTTAGGTTTGAGCAAGTAAAAGTTTTGACAGTGAGATAGGAAATATCAAGTGAGATAAGAATTATATCTCACTTGAGATACTAAGTGAGATAGGAAAGATGGAAGAACATTTTTTGGGAGAAGAATCATTAGTTCTGGTAGACTTGTGAAGTTTGACATACTTATTAGATATGTAAGAAGAAATGTTGAGGCACCAGTTAAATATATGCATCTGAAGCTTAAAGAATGCTTAGCTATGGAGAGACAAATTTTGGAATTTTCAGTACATAGAAGGTGTTTGAAGCCATAGAAATTGTAAAATATCAACTTGTAAAGGAGAAAGTGTACTTGAATAAGAGAAGAGGTCCAAGGATTGAACCTGGATCACTCTTTCATTAAGAGGTTAAATGGATCAGGTGGATCCAACAAAGGAAACAGAGAGGAAAAACCAGTGAAATAGGAGAATAAGGAAGAAACAATGGTGTTTCAGAAGAAAGTGTTTCAGAATGGTGTTTCAGAAGAAAGATGAAGAGTAGAGTGATAAACCATATCAAATTTTGCTGAGAGAATAAAATAAGACCTGAGAATTGGCCAGTAGACCTAGTCACATGGAGGTTGCTGAAAAACGTGCTAAGGGTGGTTACTGAAGAATGCGTAGTGAAAAATAGTTGAGAAAACAATGGAGTGCAAATACGGAGAGATAATGAGTATACATAACTATTTTTAGGAGTTTTGCTGTGAGTATGAGTAAAGAAATTATGTAATAACAATGCTGATTTTACTGGCCTATGATGAAAATTCTTGGCAGACTCTTAAGTTTAATATACAAATAATTAGACTATGATAAAAATTAATCACTTTCTAATGTCCATAACTGGCAAATTCACTTTACATGTTTCTACATATTCACACATTATAATGGTTTATTAGTATTTTTGACCACATTAATCTGCATGTTAAGCACACGGCAGTCTCCACTGAGTCAGGGACCCCCTCATATGAAACACAAACCTTTTGCCACATGCCTATTGTCATTCTGGATGACTTTTTCCACTAATAACCAGCATCTAAGAAGATGTCTATATTTTTCTATCAGCCTATATGCCTCGACACATATACTACATACAGAGAGTATACTTTCTCTTCAGTCTTCAATATAAGCATAAGATCTGTGAGGAAAATTAAACAGTGGGTCAAAGTTCTAGTGAGGTCATGTCATAGTTATGGAAAAGGGAGCAGAAAGCTAGAGAACAAAATATATCTTGATTTCTTCCTTTTCATGAGACAATCATGGAAAGCGGAGGGAAATAAACTTGCAATGGAATGAAACTTTCAGAGACATTGAAGGGTATTTATGTGATTGTCAATTTTTTTTGTTCCAAAATGTCTAAGGAGTTCTTTAGAACCCAACCACATTCATTTATAAAATGAGGGTTTTGGAGGCATTTATGCCAATAAATGATTGACAACATTTACTCATTCTAGAAGTCCCGGCCATCTCCAATATTCCCTGCAATCCCAAGTGATAGAAATAGAATTTGACTTCAGCCAAAGGAAATATTGACTGCTATCTCAAGGTTTCACCTGGCAGGGTTGGTAATAGCAAAGAATCCCTAGTGTGTCAAGGAGAGAATGGACCCTTTTCTCCAGGTGTAAAGCCTATAATAATCACTGGCATCCACTTAGGTCAGAAAAGAAAGCTCTCAAGTTAGAAAACAGCACGCATCTACTTAGTGGATTTCAGCTAACCCCATGTGCATACACATGCATGTGCGCACACATGCACACCCTTTGTGTGGTATAATAGTGAAAGGGCAACTCTAAATAATGTGCTTCATAAGGAAAAGTCATCAACAGATGCATAAACTCTGTTTACATATTTATTCCCAGAGCTGATTGTGTTAATTTCCAAAAACACTTGCCTTGATGAGAGCTAGTTGGTAGAAAGAGAAACAAACTCTATGTCATTGTTTAATTATGCCCATGTTTGAAAATTTCTTTTTGTTTCTCATCAAGATGCAAGGCTTACCATATATCACTGTGCACTGAGAACTCTAATAGAAAAAAAAATAAGGCAAACAATTAGCCTTGAGGAAAAGACATAAACTAATGCACAATTCATGAATTTGCTACTCATTCACACCTACTGTGATTCTAACAGTGACTGATTTTGAACAATTTTGAGTTAATCTTTTGAGAAAATACTTGATGTTGGGATTATTTAAAATATGCCTTCTTATAGTATGTATACAGAATAACTTGTCTTCAACAGAGATTAAGTTCAGTGACTTTCATATAACCTTCCTAAGTAGACCAGGAATGAGACTCAGGGCAGCTTCATTACTACCACGAAAGTGCCTTACTGTGAACCAAATGTGTGTGTTCCCTCAAAATTCATATTTTGAAGCCTGAAAACCAACATAATAGTATTTTGAGGTGAGGCCTTTCGCGGGTGATTTGGCCATGATGGTGGGGTTCTAATGTATGGGATCTGTACCTTTACAAGAAGAAGGGACATGACAGTTTCTCTCTCTTTCTCTCTCTCTCCCTTTCATCTGAGGATATAACGAGTAGATGACCATCTACAAACCAGAAAGTAAGCTCTCTCCAGGCCTTGAATCTGCCAGCAATCTTGATATTGGAACGTCTCAGCCCCCAGAACTATGAGAAATAAATTTCTGTTTTTTAAGCCACCCAATCTGTAATATTCTGTCACCACAAACTGTATGGACTAAGACATGCCCCTAATACTTATGCCCAGATGGGATACAGTTTCACAGATACAGGTATAATCTGCAGTCATCAGAACTCTGGATAGATCCCAATTTAAATCAGCTTATGCAAAAATGAGGATGTATTAGTTTAGATTACGTAGTGTAGAAGAAGATGTATAGATGGTTGTCAGCAATGACTACAACAAAGAACTGTACTACTCCCTGCACATACTCTTTTTCTCCATTACCTGTCCATTTATCAATATACAGCAATTTTATTCCCTCAGATTAGCTTTTAAGATACTAGGGGAGAGATCTTATTGGCCCACCTTGGGTCAGGCTCCCACTATTATACCAAAGAATGGTCCCTTGAGCACTACCTCTGGGAAATGTAAGACTCCCTATGCCCCCATGAAGTTATCAGAAGCCCTGAAAAAGTGGTTTCTGGGTATATGCCAGCCACACAGCATTACCTGGACTAAGTACAGGAATAATTACTACCTGCCTTGGATTTAGAGCTGTTCGTATCTCAAATAAGACCAAATGAAACAAAGGAAAAGAATTAACAGCCATGTATATCTCCTCAATAAATCAAAGGGTTTCATTTTGCTGGATTCCCTTCTAGACTCACTGACACCTGTGTTGGAGTTGACAGGAGCTAATTACTCAGCTTTTCCTTATTCTTTCTGAAAGTAATCAAGAAAATAGGCCTAGGAGTAAGGTTAATTTCAATATTTGTTTATAGTCAGTAAAACTGAATTGGAAGAAGTGGTTTGGACTGGTTGCCAAAGTGGGAGTTCCACATTATTTCCCCTCAATCTGTATTATGAGACCTACATTGGAAAGAGTTGGGTCTATAGACTAGGAATTTACCCAGCTAGTCACATGGAAGGCTGATACACACCCAGACTGAGCAAGAGTCAGAGGGAAAGAAAAGAGAGAGACTTTTAGTTTTGCCTATAGATAGTAGATCCTGAGCCCTGATCCAGCCCTATACCATATATGGAGCAAGGGTAGGGAAAACAAGTTCCCCTAAAGAGATAGCAAGCAAGAAACAGATATATGCAAGTATCCAGTAATGGCTTTCCCTATTTCATCAATCATGTCAATCATTTTTTCTCCCTAGGACAGGAAATGGTGAAACAATAAAGAGAAGGCCTTAATATGTCTCTCTGATACTACCTCCTTTTGAGGAGTGAAGCCAAAACTCTCTTATGGAAACATGAGGAAAGAGGAGTAGAATCCACACCCCCACCAACTTTTATTTTTTCATAACCATGATTATATCATAATACATTCTTATGGTTTATTCTAATCTACTATGCCACCAATAATAGAGGAATGTACCAATTTTACCACAACTTTGCAAGCATCAGGGATGATCAATAACAATTTGATTTTGACTAATAGCTATAAAAGGCAACTCATTAATTTTCTCTTTTTTATTTCTTTGATTGCTGGAGGGTTTAAATTTTTTCCCATATGCTTGTTTACTAACAGCATTTTTGTTTATAAATTTTTCATCTCTATTACCAACTTATCTCACCAATTTGCATGAGCTTATTAGATTATATAGACAGTAATTCTGCCATATTTACTTTTAACTTTTGTTCTCATCTGTTGTTCACCTTATTATTTTAGCCATTTGGTGTGTATGCAGAGGTTTAATTTTTAGAAAGTCCATATCATCCATTTTCCCTTGTTAATTCTTTAATAGCTTCAAATCTAATAATGTAATCACCCAGTTGTTCTGATATATTTTGGGGGATGGAATTACTTCAAAAAAAAAAAAAAAAACAGCAGTCATATCTCACTTCCAAAAAAGTTACAGGAGTCAAAGCAATCTTGAACTAAACCACAGTTTGTAAATGAATTAGTTAAGCTTCAAGTTGGTTTTTCCTTATTCATGCTGAAAAAGACTTTTTCTCTTTAAGCAACCAAATATGGATCACAGCGGGAAGTATTAACTTCTAACACTTTTGGAAGAGAACAAACCTTCTGTTATTCCATTCACATAAAATACCAGTTGACAGATGGTATTTGCCAGAAAATAGGAGAGAAAAGCATTTGAACAGGGATTTATAAATTGAAAATTCTCTCAAGAGAAGTACCTATCTATTTGGTTGGATATTTAAGAGATAGTAAGTCTAGGGCCAGTGTCAGAAAATGGAAAGAAGACAGGGAGAAAAGGAATTTTAGTCTTAAGCCCTGGTTCAATTTTAACTAACTCTGTGACTTTCATTAGCTATTTACCTTTTCTCAAAACATGTTTTCTCATAGTTTTTGTAAGAAAATTGAAGAGAATAATTTATTAAATCCCTTTTGATGTGGCATTCTGATTTTTCATTCATTCATTTAATAAAGATGTCTTGAGCTCATAATACATGGCAGACACTCTGCTAGTTGCTAGGAATACAATATTAAATAAGAAACAGCCCCTCTTTACACTGACCTTCTGAGCAACCTGATAGGGAAAAGAGATACATAAATAGAACCTTGAAAACCTATGTTATTAGTTCTTTAATGGCAGTGGGAGGTAGAGCTATGCACCGTAGGCTAAGGAAACACGACTAAGGAGCACCATTTCCATCCCCAACTTTCATCTCCATGCATTCCTCAGGATAAGTTGGGTTGTCAAAGGAAAACTTAACTGAAACTTAAAGATGTATAGGATTTAGGTAAGGGGAGAGGAGATGTGGGTAGATGAGGAAGTCTATGTAGAAGAATCCAGTAGGAGCAAAGGCTGAGAAGCATAAAACACAGAAAGCATGTGGAAACCTGCAAGTTTTGATTGTACTGGAGTTTGGAGTGTAAATCAGAATAAGCCAGAGACAAGGCTAGAGGATAGGGCTCAGACCATAGAGGACTTCCTGTATTAGGCTAAGTAATCTGGAGTTTATTCTCTCAGAAAAAGAGAGTTATTATAGAGTTTCAGGTATGAGAGTACCATGGCCAAATTTGTATTCTGTCAGAAGACTACAGTGTGGATAGGAGGAGAGTACAAATGGAGGCAGGTGCATGTAATGTATTGAAAAGCTATTGCCATAAACCAAGTATGATCCCAGAGGCTTAAATAAGGACAGTAAGGGTGGCTGCATATGGTTGTTCAGCTCATTCACTGCACAAGGGTGCCTGGCTAGGGGACAAATGGGAGATAAAATTCAATTTGCACTCCAAATTTCCAGTCTGTGCATTAGTAAGAGGCTTTATTTTTCCACAGAAAGAGAAACTATGTTCTAATTCCTGCAAAGAGATCATAAAGGCTAAGTAGCATTAGCACTGAAAATGGTCTTAGACATGGACACTGATGTGAGAAATATTTAGGAAGGATGTAGAAAGGACTTTAACAAAATTATTGTTAGTATCAAACAATCTATTGAATATTGTTTTAAAAATCAGTGTTAGATGGCATTGATCTTTCCCCTCATTGAATTTACCTGTGTAGGTTCTGAACTATATCAAAGTTAAGTTCATTTATTTAAATAAAACTACCAGAGTTAACAGGAATTGTTAGTTTAAACATTTCCCATACCATGTGTGGCACACAATTGCCATCAGCTGGGTTGGGCTATTAAAGATGGTAAATAGGACCTCCTATGGCCATACCATTAGGCTCTAAAAACCATAAGACCATAGTGTTTCATGGTTTTTAGAAATATCCACTTTCATTGTTGCTTTCTATTTTCACACTAACCTTCTAAGGAAGGCACAGAACAATGGCCTTGTTCTCCTTTGTAAATGAAGAAACTCAGGATCAGAAATGCTAAGGGACTTGGCATGGTCATAAACATAGACATCAGATGAGGACCCGAGTTCTAAGCCTCCCAGGCCATTAGGTCCTTCACACTAATTGGCCTCTGTGACTACTTTATCTATTGTAATCTCACTGCTAAACTAGTTTGAGAAACATCACAGCTGAAATTTCCTATATTAATTTTCGGTACTCATCAGCGGAAATCATATTGATACTTAATGGTCATTAGTAGAAACAATTTATAAAATACTAAGTGTCAGCCCCAGTAGATTAATAAAGCTATCTGAATTAGGAAGGCATCATTTCTCTGGCATTCATTCCGTCATCTGTGCCTTTGGTTCCTGTATTAGTTGTCAAGTGCTGCATAACAAATTATCCTCACCTTAGTGAAATAAATGAATCAATTCAGCCAAAAATCTCAAATATTTACTATGTGCAAAGCTTTATACTACATGCTGGAGATACTGTGAGACACAGTCCCTGCCCTCACTACATGCTGGAGATACTGTGAGACACAGTCCCTGCCCTCACAAATCTTATGATATAGTGGGAAAGGCAAACAGGCAAAAGCAATAGACTGTGATGAGGGCATTCATGGAGGTAAGCCAAGGGTGGTCTGGAAGTGCAAAGAATGTAGACTCCTATCTCAAATTCTGTGATAAGGAAAAAGTGAAGAAAATAATCACAGAAGAAGTAACATATAACTGGAATCTTGAAGTAAAAGTTAGTATACCAGTGAGAACATGGGTAGGGGGAGGAAATGGCATTCCTGGTAGCAAGAAAAGGAAGTGCAAAGGCCTAGCAACAAAGTGTGCTTGGATTGATATATTAGCAAGGGTTTTCCAGAGAAACAGAACCAGTAAGATAATAAAATGTGTATGTTTATATAAGTGTGTGAGTATCTATCTATATATATTGTGTGTGTGTGTGTGTGTGTGTGTGTGTGTGTGAAGACAGCAATTAAGAGAGAGAGAGATCTTAAGGAATTGACATACAATTGTGGAGGCTGACAAATCTAAATCTGCAGTGTAGGCCAGCAGGCTGGAGACACAGTGGTTGGTGCTGCAGTTTAAGTTTAGAGGCAGTATGCTGGCAGAATTCATTCTTGCTTAGGGGATGTTAGTCTTTTGTATTAAGGCCTTCAACTGACTAAATGAAGGCCTTCACCTACATTACAAAGAATAATCTGCTTTACTCAAAGTTTAATTTTTAACTGTTAATTGCATCAAAAAAAAAAAAAAAAAACCCTTCATAGAAACAGCCAGAATGATGTTTGATGTTTGGCCAAATATCTGAGTACCACGGCCTAGCCAAGTTGACACATAAATTAACCATCAAAGTTGCTGAACATAGTTGAGTATACCTAGAGAGAAGATGTCATGTGAAGAGGGAGATTTTGCAAGAGATGGAACTACAGAAGAAAATGGAGTCTAAATTCCTAAGGATTTTATAAGTCAAGAAAGAAATGGAATACTGTATCTTAAGGGCAGTGAAGAGCAATGTAAGGCCTAGATTTCCATTTTAGAATGTCTCTTCTGACCGCAGGGTAGAAACTAAATTGGGGATAACAAGGCATCAAGAACTAGCAATAGGAAGACCAGAGGGGATAAAATTGCTGTAGTTCAAGCAGGAGATGGTGGTAACTTGGACTAGAGAGATGGGGATGGAAATGGAGGTAAGTGCTTGAAATTCACAGATAATTTACAGGTAGTAGTTCCAACAATTGATCATGGATTTGATGCATTAGAGAGGGAGAAGTAGCCCTAAAGTGATACCCAGGATGCTGATTGGGGCACTGGAAAAATAGAGATTTCATTTACTAAGATGGAGGAAAGAGAAGGAGGAGGAGATTGGAGGGAAACTATGAAGCATTCCTTTTGTACATGTTGAATTTGAGATACTGTGAGATTCTAGATAGAATGACAATTGAATGAACAGAGAGGTATATAATTCTATTCTTTCTAAAAGCAGTGAAAGGTGCTTTTATGCTACCACAATTAAGCTGCCTTTTTCTCTTCATCAGGCAAATACATTCATTGTAAATTCCTGCTATTTCTATAACCTAATGATTGTCAGCCCTTCTCCCTGGCCTTTACTGTGGACACAATTGGAAATAACACAATGAAGCTGCACACACCAGCAATTTAAAAATTCCTGGAACTCCTTGAGATTTTTAGCTTAAAATAATAAAATGTGTATTATTTTTGGCACCAGATTCCAAGCCATTTCCATTGACGCCAGAATTCTGGAAAATTATTTGGTTTGGATGATATCAAGTGGGTTCCCAGGATACCCTCATAAACTGTTCTTCTGCATTTTTATCCACACAGAAGCCTGAGAGGTACTTTTGCAATGTAAATAGGATTATGTTACTACTTTGCTCAAAACTCTCCCATGGCTCCTCATTTGGTTCTGAGTGAAAACCAAAGTTCTAATAATGGCTTTCATTCTACAGGATCTGTCCCCTGGCTATTTTTCTGATCTTATTCCATTCTCCACCTTACCACTTCCACTCTACTCACAGAGGTCTCCTTTCTGTTTCACAAATGCACTAGATACACCTCCATGTTAGGGTATTTGTATTTTCTTTCCTTCTGCCTGGAATGTTTTTCTGCCAAATACCAACATAAATATCTTCATTCTATACTCCAATGTCAACTCGCCTAAGAGATTCTCCCTGATAAACCTAAATGAATCTTGCAAAAATGTTCCAAATTCAGTGCCTTCCTCTTTCTCCTGCCACACATACACACACATACACAAACACACAGATTCAGTAATTTCTCTCTGAAAGCTGAGTTTCCTGACAGAAACGTGTTACTTTACAAAATATCTCCTGGGCTAAGGCAGTGTGGTATGATGAAATTAGAGAGTAAGCAGTGGAAAGAGGCTGAAGTCAGCCTTCTTTGGAGACACAGGTGGTCTAGTCCTACCTCGGCCCTATACCATCTAGTAGTGGCTTTCTCTTCTTTTTCTAATATTTCACTGTACTAGCACTTTTTTAACATTGCCTTCTCCTGTTGAAATGGCATGTCTCTAGTTCTGTTCCTAGTTCCAGGGTTTCTGTCCCAATTACCTACCCTGAGAAGAAAGGAGTCCTGACTTGGCTATATGAGGTAGAAGGCAGTGCTGTAGGTGTAGTTCAGGCCCTGGGACATCTAGTCCCTCTTCATTCTCCCTGAGGCCCAGAGTCTTATCATCTTTCTCCTCTCATTGCAATAATCATGTTTTGGTTCATTTCCAGCCCTTTGTCAAAGAAAGTAGGACAAGGACTATCCTTTAAGATATGGGCCTAAAATCTCCCTGGCATGATGAGTGATTGTATTGGCCCAGAAGCCACTGAAGGCTGTAATGGGAGAGGGCATCATCTCTTACCTAGTTCATTACTATCAGTCTCAGGAGTGCATGTCTTATTCCACATTTGAACTACTGGAAGTAAATGTTGTACTTTCAACTCCTAGAGATTATGGTTCTGTTCTTTACCTGACATTTATGTTTTCTGCCAACAACTCATTAGATACTCTAGGAAAAGAAAGAAGGCATGGAGCCTGGAGTTGAATGGAGTATGTCAAAGGGACAGGATATCCTGGAACATGTGATTTGCTTTAAACTCTATTCTTGTCGTGTCTCTTCATCCACTGTATCCTCAACCTCATGATTGTTCCTGTTACATTAGTCTAACAAGCACACAATTATAATTGAGGAGTTTTTTTACTATTGTTTGAGAGCATCAGAAGTTGGCTTAACAACTTGGCTATTATATTCAACAGGGCCTATTCAAATTATAAATAAAGCTTCACTGCTAGCTCTTTCCATTTTAATTTCTCACACATGTACAGTATCTTTGCTTGCCAGAATGACAGCTCACTATCAGTGAGCAAACAGGTGAAGAAACTACCCAGTAGGGAAATTGAAACTCACTGAGAAGTTCAACATACATCCGTCTCTACTGAGTCTGATCTTGAAAGAAAGAAGACCACTTTCAGTTAGAGTTGGAAATATAGGACAGTGACTCTAATAGACAGAAATCCCAAATCCTACACCTAGTTTGTTGTTCCATCTAGTTAGCTAATTTATACCTCTGCAGCTTTTCTGAGGGGCTTTTCTTTCAAGATTCAATTAAAACCCTACCTTCTTTGGAAAGCCCTCTGAGGATTCAAAGGCTTTTTTTATTTTTCTATACCTGTAATATTTTTAAACCTTTTTATTTTGAAATAATTTTACATTTATAGAAGAATTGCAAAGATAGTACAGATGATTCCTATAAATCCTTCACCCAGCTTCCTCTAATGTGAGCATATTACAAAATCGTTGCTCACTTGGAATTTACGAGTTTTTCCACCAGTATCCTTTTTCTGTTCCAAGATCCAATTGAGGATCCTACATTGTGTTTGGCTGTCATGTCTCCTTAGTCTCCTCCAATTTGCAACATTTTCTTGGTCCTTCCTTGTTTTTCATAACCTTGACACTTTTTAAGAGTACTAGTCCAATATTTTTCATGATGTTTCTTCACTGTAAAGTTACCACATTGTCTTTTCACACTCTATTCATTAGAAGTAAATCAGCAAATCCAGCCCACACTGAAGAGGAGAGGAGTCAAGTTCCACTTCCTGGAGAAAGGAGTATCAAAGAATTTGTGGATGCTTATTAAGGCCATCACAGCATCTAACACACATGCAAATATCCAGTTTCTCTTTAAAGTTTTGCCTGCACAATTTGCCACTATCATGTTCTAATAGTAATTTTCTATTTATTTCATTCCTTTCACATTTTATTTATTTTAAATTTTTTGAAAAATTTTCATTTCCATAGGTTTTGGGGGAACAGGTAGTGTTTGGTTACATGAACAACTTCTTTAGTGGTGATTTCTGAGATTTTGGTGCACCCATCACCCAATGTGCTCAGTGTACTCAATGTGTAGTCTTTTATCCCTTTAAAAGACTACCACCCCACCTTTCCCCCAAATCCCCAAATCCAATGTATCATTCTTATGC
The DNA here is from genome assembly GCA_963573385.1 of Cacajao melanocephalus. Lineage (NCBI taxonomy): Eukaryota > Metazoa > Chordata > Mammalia > Primates > Pitheciidae > Cacajao > Cacajao melanocephalus. The sequence goes on along the minus strand of CAUYLG010048294.1, from coordinate 24,592 downwards.
CTTTGTGTCTCATAGGTTAGCTCCCACATTTGCGTGAGAACATACAATGTGTGGTTTCCATTCCTGAGTTACTTCACTTAGAATAATAGTCCCCAATTCCAGCCAGGTTGCCGTGAATGTCATTATTTCATTCCTGAGTAGTAGTTCATGGTCTGTCTATCTATCTATCTATCTATATATCTATATCACATTTTCTTTGTCCACTCGTTAATTGATGGGTATTTGGGCTGGTTTCATATTTTTGCAATTACAAATTGTGCTGCTATGAACATGCGTGTATGTGCAAGTATCGTTTTTGTATAATGACTTCTTTTCCTCTGAGTGGATACTTAGTAGTGGGATTGCTGTATCAAATGGTTGATAAATTTTCGTGCTTTAAGAAATCTACACACTGTTTTCCATAGTGGTTATGCTATATACATCCCATCAACAGTCTACAAGTGCTCCACTTTCACCACATCCACACTAGCATCTATTGTTTTTTAATTTTTTGATGATGGCCATTCTTACAGGAATAAGGTTGTATCTCATTGTGGTTTTAATTTGAATTTCCCTGATAATTAGTGATGTTGAGCATTTTTGCACATGCTTGTTGGCCATTCGTATATCTTCTTTTGAGAATTGTCTATTAATGTCCTTAGCCCACTTTTTAATGGGATTGTTTGCTCTTTTTTTGCTTTCTGATTTATTTGAGTTCTTTATGTTAACTCTACTGATTATTATTTTTACTGTGCAGAAGCTTTTTGGTTTAATTAAGTCCCATTTATTTATCTTTGCTTTTGTTGCATTTGCTTTTGGGTTCTTGGTTATAAAGACTTTGCCTAAGCCAAGGAGTAGAAGAGTTTTCCTGATGTTAACTTCTAGAACATTTATGTTTTCAGGTCTTAGATTTAAGTCTTTGATCCATCTTGAGTTGGTTTTTGTATACAGTGAGAGATGAGGATCCAGTTCCATTCTCCTACATGTGGCTTGCCAAGTATCCCAGCACCATTACTTGAATAGACTGTCCTTTCCCACTTTATGTTTTTGTTTGCTTTGTCAAAGATCAGTAGGCTGTAAGTATTTGGCTTTATTTATGTGTTCTCTATTTTGTTTCATTGGTCAATGTGCCTACTTTTAAACCACGCTATTTTGATAACTATGGCCTAATTATATAATTTGAAGTCAAGTAATGTGATGCCTCCAGGTTTGTTCTTTTTGCTTAGTTTTGCTTTGGCTATGAGAGATCTTTTTGGTTCCATGTGAATTTTAGGATTGCTTTTTCTAGTTCTGTGAAGAATGATGGTGGTATTTTGATGGGAATGGCATTGATTTTGTAAATTGCTTTTGGCGATATGAACATTTTTACAATATTAATTCTACCCATCTGTGAGTATGGGATGCACTTCCATTTGTTTGTGTGGTCTGATTTCTTTCAGCAGTGTTTTGTAGTTTTCCTAGTAGAAGTCTTTCACTTCCTTGGTTAGGTATATTTCTGAGTATATATTTATTTATTTTGCAGCTATTGTGAAACGGGTTGAGTTCTTGATTTGATTCTCAGCTTGGTCACTGTTGATGTATTGCAGAGCTACTGATTTCTGTACATTAATTTCCTATTCTGAAACTTTGCTGAATTCTTTTACCAGTTCTAGGAGCTTTTTGGATGAGACTTTAGGGTTTTCTAAGTATATGATCATGTTATCAGCAAACAGCAACAGTTTGACTTCCTCTTTACTGATTTGGATGCCTTGATTTCCTTTTCTTATCTTTGCTCTGGCTAGGACTTCTAGTACTATATTGAATAGAAGTAGTAAAAGTGAGTATCCTGTCTTATTCAGTTCTCAGGGTGAATGCTTTCATCTTTTCCTTGATCACTATAATGCTGGCTGTGGGTTTGTTGTAGATGGCTTTAATTACCTTAAGGTATGTACCTTCTATGCCAATTTTGCTGAGAGTTTTAATCAAAAAAGGATGCTGGATTTTGTCAAATGCTTTTTCTGTATCTATTGAGATGACCATGTGATTTTTGTTTTTATTTCTGTTAATGTGGTGTACACATTTAATGACTTACATATGTTAAACCATCCCTGCATCCTGGTATGAAACTCACTTGAGCATGGTAGATTATCTTTTTGATATGCTGTTGGAATTGTTTTGCTAGTATTTTGTTGAAGAATTTTACATCTATGTTTATCAAGGATATTAGTCTGTAGTTTTCTTTTTTTGTTGTGTCCTACCCTGGTTTTGGTATTAGGGTGATATTGGCTTTATAGAATGATTTACGGAGGATTCCCTCTTTCTCTGTCTTTTGAAATAGTGTCAATAAGATTGATACCAAATCTTTGAATGTCTGTTAGAATTCAGCTGTAAATCCCTCTGGTCTTGGATTTTTTTTTTGTTGGCAATTTTTTTATTACCATTTCAATCTCATTGCTTGTTATTGATCTGTTCAGAGATTCTATATGCTCCTACTTTAATCTAAGAGGATTGTATATTCCCAGGAATTTATCCATCTCCTCTAGGTTTTCCAGTTTATGCATGTATAGATGTTCATAGGAGCCTTGAATAATCTTTTTTATTTCTGTGGTATCAACTATATCTCTCATTTTGTTTGTAATTGAGTTTATTTGGATCTTCTCTCTTCTTGGTTAATCCTGCTAATGGTCTACCAATTTTATTTATCTTTTCAAGGAACAAGCTTTTGTTTCACTTATTTTTTGGATTTTTGTTGTTGTTGTTGTTTCATTTCATTTCATTTTAGTTCTGCTCTGATCTTTGTTATTTCTTTTCTTGTACTGAGTTTGGGTTTGGATTTTTCTTTTTTCTCCAGTTCCCTGAGGTGTGATGTTAGATTATCTATTTTTGCTCTTTCAGACTTTTTGATGTAGTCATTTAATGCTATGAACTTTCCTCTTAGTACTGCTGTTGCTGTATCCCAGATGTTTTAATAGGTTGTGTCACTATCACTTAGTTCAAAGAATTTTTAAATTTCCATCTTGATTTCATTTTTGACCCAACAATCATTCAGGAGTAGCTTATTTAATTTTCATGTATTTGCTTGCTTTTGAGGGTTCCTTTTGGAGTTGATTTCCAATTATATTCCACTGTGGTCTTAAAGAATACTTGATATGATTTTGATTTTCTTAAATTTACTGAGACTTATTTTGTGGCCTATCATATGGTCTATCCTGGAGAATGTTCCATGTGCTGATGACTAGAATGTATATTCTGTAGTTGTTAGTCAGAATCTTCTGTAAATATCAGTTAAGTGCATTTGCTGTAGGGTATAGTTTAAGTCCATTGTTTCTTTGTTGACTTTCTGTCTAGATAACCTATCTAGTGCTGACAGTGGAGTATTAAAATCCCCCACTATTATTGTGTTGCCATCTATCTCATTTCTCAGGTCTGGTAGTAATCGTTTTATAAATTTGGGAGCTTGAGTGTTAGGTGCATATATATTTAGAATTGTGATATATTCCTGCTGGACTGGTCCTTTTTATCATTATATAATGTCCTTCTTTGCCTTTATAAACTATTGTTGCTTACAAATTTGTTTTGTCTGATATAAAAATAGCTACTCTTGCTCACTTTTGGTGTCCATTTGCATGGAATATCTTTTTCCACCCCTTTACCTTAAGTTTATGTGAGCCTGTGTGTGTTAGGTGAATCTCCTGAAGATAGAAGAAACTTGGTTGTTGAATTCTTATCCATTTTTCCATTGTGTATCTTTTAAGTAGAACATTTACATTCAATGTTAGTATTGAGATGTGAGGTGCTATTCTATTCATCATGCTTTTTGTTGCCTGAATACCTTGTGTTTTTTTTCATTGTATTATTGTTATATAGGTCCTGTGACATTTATGCTTTAAGGAGGTTCTATTTTGGTGTATTTTGAGGATTCACTTCAATGTGTCGGGCTTCTTTTAGCAATTCTTCTAGTGCTATATCAGTAGTGGCAATTTCTCTCAGCATTCTTTTGTCTGGAAAAAACTGTATCTTTTCTGCATTTAAGAAGTTTAGTTTTGCTAAGAACAACATTCTTGGCTGATAATTGTTTTGTTTAAGGAGACTAAAAATAGGACCCCAATCCCTTCTAGCTTATAGAGTTTTTACTGATAAATCCATTGTTAATCGGATAGGTGCTTCTTTATAGGTTGCCTGATGCTTTTGCCTCACAACTCTTAAGATTCTTTTTTTCACCTTGAGTGTAGATAACCTGATGACTATGTGCCTAGGTGATAATATTTTTGTGATGAATTTCCCATGTGTTCCTTGTGCTTCTTGTATTTGGATGTCTATATCTCTAGCAGGGCCAGGGAAGTTTTCCTCAATTATTCCCTCAAATATCTTTTCCAAACTTTTAGCTTTCTCTTTTTCCCCATGAACACCAATTATTCTTAGGTTTAGACAATTAACATAATCCCAAACTTATTTGATGCTCTGTTCATTTTTTTAAAATATTTTTTCTGTGTCTTTGACATATCATGTGAATTCAAAAGCCTTGTCTTCAAGCTCTGAGGTTCTTTCTTCTGCTTATTTGATTCTATTGCTGAGACTTTCCAGTGCATTTTGCATTTGTCTAAGTATGTCCTTGATTCCCAGAAGTTGTGATTGTTTTTTGTTAATGCTATTTCAAAGAATCATTTTTCTTTCATATTCTGAATTATGTTTTCTATTTCTTTGAGTTGGACTTTACATTTCTCTGGTGCCTCCTTGATTAGCTTAATAATCAACCTTATGAATTATTTTTCTGGCAATTCCGAGAGTTGTCTTGGGTTGGATCCATTGCTGGTGAGCTGGTATGATCTTTTGTGGGTGTTGAAGGACCTTGTTTTGTCATATTATCAGAATTTTTTGGGATGGTTCCTTTTCATTTGGGTTGAGTATGTCAAAGGGAAGATCTGAGATTCAAGGGCTGCTGCTCAGATTATTTTGTCCCACAGCATGCTCCCTTGATGTGGTATTCTCCCCCTTCCCCTAGAAATGGGAGCACCTGAGAGCTAAATTGTCATAATTGTTTTAGCTTTTTGGGTCTAGCCACCCAGCAGAGCTATCGGGCTCTGGGCTGGTAGCGGGGAGTGAAGTGGATCTATGAGGGTCTTTGGTTGTGTTTTTGTGTAGCATGCTGGTTTTGTGTTGGTTGGCCTCTAGCCAGGAGGTGTTGTTTTCAAGGGTGCATCAGCTGCAGCTTTATAGGGATGATGCAGACTTGCCCTAGGATATATCGTTAAGATTTCAGTTTTCTCTGGTACTGGGCAGGGCCACTGAGCTCCCCAGAGATTATCACCTTTGTCTTTGGCTGCCAAGGCAGGCAGAGAAAGACCACCAGGTGGGTGCAGAGATAGGTGTGTCTGAGCTCCGCCTCTTTTTAGGTGGGGCTTGCTTCCGCTGCTGTGAGAGATAGGGGTGCGCTTCCCAGTCCAATGGAGTTATATTCCCAGAGGGATTATGGCTGACTCAGCTGAATCATACAGGTCTCCAGGGAAGTGGGGAAAAGCCAGCAATCGTAGGCCTCACACTGCTCCCATGCATCAGGAGTCCCCCCACCTCCCAATAGCACTGACTCTATTTCCAGGCAGTTAGTGACCAGGGCTGAGAACTTTCCCCAGACCGTGAGCCTCCCCACTCAGAAAGCAAGCAGACTCACCAGTTTTTGGTGTCTCAGGTGATCCAGATTCCTCAAAGAGTCTGTAGATTATCTCAACTTTCCTGGTATGTTCCTATAGTAGCTCTTGGAGCAAAAGTTCACAATGTGAGTTTCCACATGTTACTCTGTCTGTAGGAGCAGGAGCTGCAAGCTACTCCTGCCTCCACTCCGCCATCTGAATCCTAGTATACCCCTTTCACATTTTTAATTGGCATTCTTCAGTGAGGAAGATTTGGCCCTTTACTTCATTTATTTATACAATCATCTATTTGTATCCATATAGACTCTTGGGTAGTTATTTTATACTTTGGATTATAATCTAATACTGTTTTAATTTATTTTCTTGCTCACATTTTCAAGTGTGAGACATAGGGACCTATTTTAGTTTGGCTTTTGTGTCCTTTTGACATCACCTGAAACATTTTAATACATTTTCCCGTGTGTGGGTTCATCTCATTCAATTAGATTGTCCTCAAAGACAGAAATGTTGTCTTATTTATTTTTTGTGTTCCTAGTGTTGAACATATTGATGGCCATGGTAGGTCCTTGATAAATGCCTGTCGAATGAATTAGAGGAGCAGATAAATGGGAATGGAAGATTTATCTCACTAATAAAAGAAGAATCCATCACTTTAGGCCCATACAAGTCTGTATAAGACCACAGGAAACTTAGACCCAGAGTTGTTTGTAAAGACCTCATCATTTTCATTAGAATATCATCTAACACAGTTATGGATCAATTTGTGAACAGAATTTCTGCTGCCAAAGAAGAAGTATTGTTGAATAAGTGAACATAGATAGGGTGCTTGAAATAGTAAGTGTCCCCAGAATCCTGGCCTTGTAGGTTGGAAATGTGCTTTGTGAAAAGCATTTGGAAGCAGTCCATATACATTCCCTGAACACAGGGCCTTCATAAGCTACTTATGACTGGGAAGTTCTCACTGACTCCTGACATCCCAAAGAGTCACATCCTGTCCAGGATCAGGAGAGTGGTATAGATTTTAGAGTAAGACTGTTTAGCCAGTCAGAATATTGGCTAAGCAATTTAATGCTTTAACGTAATATCTCATGCATCTCAGAGTTTCTGAGATTTATTTATTTTTTCTTTGCATATTTGAGAAAAAGCCAGCTAGTGGCAAAATTTTATAAAACTTCTGATTCTCATCCATTTTTATCTTTGGTAAGGACCATCAATCTAGGTTTTTCAATAGAGAGCTTAAAACTCCTGAAGGCAAAGTTGTATGAAACTCAGCCAGGATATTCTTGGTCTCTGCCCAGGTATTAAATAAGAGCCAAAAAAAGCTGCATTTAGGCTAACTCACAGCTACCTTAGTCTCACAATGTTCAGAAGAGAGAAGATAACCAATTATGTTTGGGTGGTGTGAAAACCTTTCTAAAACTGTAATAGAGTAGGCAATAGAATCAGTGAAAATAGAGTTGGAATTTTCTTTACCTCTTGCTTATTTTATAACCTTGGACAAACTACTTCTCCAAGCCTTGGTTTCTTCACCTGTAAAATGGTGATAATATTGCCACCTTGGTAGGTGGCTTTAAGGAGATAAATCATAGGTGTAAAGCCCCTAATGGAATGCTTGGCACATAGTGGGTGCAGAAGAATGACAACTGTTATGACTCCCATTCCCCAAGGTCTTCTTGCAATTTCAAGTTCTTGTCTAGGCTATGCTAAGTAACTGTTGCTGCCCTACTCCATTCCAAATGTGAAAATAATTCACAAGCCTTTCGTTATACAGTCCCCAATGTCTCAGCCTGCAACCTTTCCTTTTAGTTTTTTATCATGTTTATAGTTCTCCTCAGAATGGCTCCCAAAAAGTTTCAAATTGATACCAGAAAAAAATCTCCAAAATCAACCTCCTTCTTGTATTTATTGTCCTCTCTTCAAACCATCCTGTGGCTCTCTTGACAATACTCTGTGTTCCTACAGCACCTTCTAGTAAAATGGGATTAAGTCTTTTCTGTTTGGCTCTAGGAAGGCATGTTGCTTTATGATCAAGTGTTACAAGCCTTTTTTTTTTTTTCAATACAAAGAGAGATCGAGAAAAATGTATACCACATCAGTCAGAATGTCCAGTAGAAAAAAAATCCCTACACATGGGAATTTATCTTCATCTGAAAGCCTTAAATAGCATGTAGTGATTCGTTTATATTATTACTTGACTTCTGACTAGTATGACTCTAAAAACACAGAGCTCTTGCATGCATTTTAGCTTTCTCTGCATCCAGTCCTCTGTCCTGTCAGGCTGATGGAGATAAATCTTTGAGTACAAGCTTTTAGGTCAGACTGTTGCAAACACAGCACTCCACATCCTATAAGCTGACAATAAATAATAAGAACATACAATAAGCACATATAAAAATTATATGGCCTGACCTCATGCAGTGCAAGATATAACTCCTGTAATCAAGACCTAATTGGCCACTTTTAGGACACCAGTTCCCTTTTATAAATCTCTTGCTTCCAGGACTGCAATTTGATATGTGCAGCTGAGAAGAAAGTTGGTAAGTGGGCAGAATGTTTGCCTTAAATATCTGAGGAGAAACCATAAAAGGAAGAGCTGAAAATTATTCACTGTGGTCAGTGGGGCAAGAAAGAGATTACAGAGCTTAAATTGTGTTTTCCCAAGCGTCAAGCTAGCTACATCATTAAGGAAAACAGCATAAAACAAAAGGTGAAACTCAGAGCATTCTAAAAAGTCATCATTAAAATAATGTCAGTATCTTATATTTATAGGCTAGTTAGTCAGAAAAGAAGCCTACAAGATTCCTTGTAGGATGAGTTTCCAGAATAGGGGCACAAGGTCAGGCAGAGTCACTCTGATTGGGATAATAAGAATTGAAAATGAAATAGATGGGGTTAGCCATCTGTGGAAGTCTTTTTAGAAGCCGCCAACCCTAAGAGATGGCTTGAAAATGTATTGCTTAATGAAATGAAGGCAAGTCCCTAAAACTTCCTCGGGAAGATGCCAATCAAAATGTCATGCATTTAAGATCTTCTGTAATCTCTGAATTGTTACTTAGATTGGGAGTCATAAGAGCTGGCATCCTACACCTGCTGAGTGACCTTGGGGAAGTTGTTTGACCTCTCTGAGACTCAGTTTCTTCATCTGCAACATGATAAAGACTTATATCTACCTAATATAATTGCTGTAGTATATGAAAATATTCATTAGAAAGTGCTTGTAAATGATAAAACCCTAAAATATTAGTTTGATGCTGATGATGATGAAAGTGACAAAAATGTAAATGTAGAAAGTGCTGTAGAAAAAGGCTAATTGTAGTGTATGTTCCTCTTAATTGTGATTGTGACTAGGTCTCCCTGCCTGGTTTAGGGATATCCTAGGGTGCTACCACCCACTGCCTACATATTTTATCCAACCCAGCCATAATTACCAGTGATTTGTCATCCTGTCTCCCTTCCATATGATGACAAGTATCTCTTATTTCCTTGCCAAACCCTCCCCTTTCTTGCTTTAAAGCACCTCCCATTTCTCCTTGCGACTAGTTCTATGTAATTACAAGAAGAGAAATCACAATGTAGTCTTGCCCAACATTTTTCTCTATTTTCTACCATTTTTCTTTTGCTTGTTACTCACAAAATACATTGTCATGAAAAATAAGTTAAGTTAAAAGTGCGTTCGATTAGGTCAATAACCATAGCCTTTGATCTGAAGCCTGCTTCATTTTAATTTTACACTATAACCCCACCAGACATTCCTGAATATTTTATGGCCTATCGTCCTACAGCCCTAGAAGACTACCAAGTCTCTATCCAATGTGATATTTTATCATGTGATTTGGCAATTGATTTCAAGTATATGCAAATCTTTTACTTATGCTTCCACTTCCATCAGCTCTTTCGTAAATCCTACTCTAGGACTGTCAATTGATCAAGATTGTGTTCTACCTTGGCAATGTATTGTCAAGATACATAATCTATTTTGATTGTTTGAAAAACACTTAATACAGAGTTCAGCATTGGAAGGAACATTATACCAAAAGTCAGGGGAACTGAGTTTAAGTTCTCAGCCTGCCATTAACTAGCTACGTGACCTTGAAAAAACCTCTTTATTTGTTGAACTTCAGTTTCCTTATCCGTAGAATTAGACTGATCACTGCTTGTCTGCCTATCTCACAGAAGCATTGCAAGAATCACTGTATCCTATACTTGTGTTTCCCATGCTATTTATTACTTTGTGCTTTGCATACTTATCTCTCTCTCTATTCCCAGAACCTAGCAGAAAACCAGACACATAGTAGGTGCTCAGCGATATTTGTTGGAAGAATAAGCACATGAATGAATAAGGTAGTGATTGTGAAAGTGATTTGCAAAAATAAAAACGCATTTAAAATCACTTCAAAATATCCTAGTAAGGCAAATATTGTGAGTATTTGCATACCCTTTTTATAGATGAAGCAATAGACTCAGAAGGGTAAAGTACATTGTCCAAGGTGGTAAAATGACTTCATAATGGAGAAACAAGAAGACTAGGGTCTTTTGACTTCTAGTCCAGCTCATTCTCTACTGTAGTACACTGTTTCACATTTTGCTATCAGTATTGTTAATCTTATCAGATGGAGACTTCAGATATCTTACTCTGGACCATGTGGTATAAGTCTGTAGTAATGATCAATTTGGCCTGGGCTTCTCAAAAGCATTAGAGTGTAAAAAGTGATTGATAGTGCATAGAGCCCATTATGTAGTTTTTTTTTCCAGTTTTATTCTAAAGTAGTCTAACAGGCCAATAAAGTCAGAGCAAAAGGGCACAATTTTTGAGCATGGTCCAGCCCAGTAAGAAACCACTACTAAACAACAGAAGTTAAAAACATTTGCAGTCATAGTGAGCTGATATCACACTCCAGACTGGGTGACAGAGTGAGACTGTCTCAACAACAACAACAACAACAACAACAACAAAACAAAGAAACAAAAAATCATTTGAAGTCATGACTACAGTTTGCAGATAATCAGACAATTGACAGGAAGCCAGGCTCTTCTATACCACTCTAAACTACTTTCTTCTCATGAAACCAAGTAACTTGCCTTTATTTTATTAAGAAACCGTTACCCTAGGATTCTTTACAGCTAGAATTAATGCTAAAAGGGCAATAATCACCTTTAGGAAACAAGTGTAGGACAGAATTCAGGAGCCCTGAAATTGCAGTGTGGTGTCTCAATCAATTACATTGAAAAAGCAGCAGCTGCAGAGGCGGTGTTACCTTGGAAACAAAATAAGCATAGCTTATAGAAGTGGACAACATGACCTGAACACCCCACACACTTCTATTTGAAGATAGTTTAGAGCACAATTATGCCAATTCCTGCCACACACTAATACCAATTTTAATACACAGAGAACCGTCCTTGAAATCTTCCCTGAGGTTCACTTTTGGCACTGTTTTATATTGCAAGTACGCTGAATAACCAAATCTAGATGGACTCCAAGAAAACTCTGTGTTGGACTCAATTCCATCCTAGAATATTTTACCCTTTCAGCTCCACCATCATACCTCCTCCCATAAACCAGATATCATCTTTCCTCATCTGGAGTATTGCAATAACCTCTTAGGTGGATCCTTTGGCCTGTCTTTGGACTACCTACCACACTTCCTTTACATTGTTCCATAAGTAATCTTTCTAAAATTCAAATATTTCTTCATGTTATTATTCTATAAAAACCCTTTTAAGTAGTTCTACATAACCTCAACTGTATTTTAAATAACGTACCCTGGGGTTGCATTGTCAAATAAGTTTGAGGAAGTGTTTCTTAAAATATTCCTGCTCCTGGACATTCACCCTGCATAGTAGTGTATTGAGAGCTCTGAGAAGAGTGCCATAAAAAATCTGTTTGATTTGTTAAATCCAGTGCTTCCATACTTATTTGACCACAGATCCATTTTTCATACTACCTCTACCAACATGTCTAAGCCATTGATATACCAATTTATCAATCTCTTCAGTGTCACTTTCTGAAAAAAATGGTAGGGTAAGATGTCAGTATCTGAACCATTTCTTAGACCCATGTTCTTTTTTAGTTACAAACTAGCTTAAAAAAAAACTTAAGGTTTTTAAAATTTGTTGTTTTTAGCTCATTAGCTTGTATTCTATTTTAGTAATTAATAAACTTTATTTTACAAAGCAGTTTTAGGTGCACAGCAAAGTTGAACAGGAAGTACAGAGTTCCCATATATCTCTATCTTCACACATGAACAACCTCCCCACTGACCACATCCTGTAATCAGGTATATTTGTTACAATCAATGAACCTATATTGACCCATCATTATCACCCAAAGCTCATAGTTTATATTAGAGTTCACTCTTGGGAAAACCTTAAGTTCTCACTGTGAATTGGTTCCTTATCAATTTCTAGCTTCTATTGGGATTATACTTCTGTTTAAAATAGGGGCATAAGAAATTCATTTTTAGGGATCAGCTTTTTACTGCTCAACAAAGGCCCTTGATAAAGAACCTTACCATAACATGAACTTAGTTATACGTCAACATCTTAGGGACTTAGTTGTTCTCATTAGCAAAATTTCTTATGGAACTGAAGCCTAATCCTTTCCTGCCATCAAGGGCATGACTCCAAGGTACAGCGCATAAACAGAAAAGATGTGTGTTGAGTTTGAAAAGGGAATACAAGTTTGCCAAATTAAGAAGCAGAGAAATGGATTCTGCTATGGACTGAATTGTGAATCGTGCCCCCACTCCCCTCAAATTCATATGTTGAAGCTCTAACCTCATATGATTGTCCTTGGGAAAAGGGCCTTTAAGGAAGTGATTCAGGTGAAATGAAGTCATAAGGGTGGGGACCTGATCCACTAGAACTGGTGCCCTTAAAAAAATAGAAAAAGACAGCTGATCTTTTTCTCCACTGTGTGAAGTCACACGGAGAAGGTGTCCATCTACAAGCCAAGAAGTGGACCCTCACTGGAACCAACCATGCTGCCACCCTGATTTGCGACTTCCAGCATCTAGACCTATAGAAAATACTTTTCTGTTGTTTAAGCTACCCAGTCCACTGTATTTTGTTATGGCAGCCCAAGCTGACTAAGACAGCATCCAAATAGAGAGAATAGCCTATATACAGGTAAAATGTCACAGGAAAAGAGTTTGCAAAGACTACGAGGTGATAAAGCCAAATTGCAAATGCCCTTTATGTCATTCAAAGAGTTTTCAAAAAACACTAGTCAATAGGATTAGGTCCAATGTGTGTTCTTTTCAGCAGTAGTTACATTGTGCTTTAGAAAAAAATTACAAGAAAAGGAGAAAATAATCAGGAAATACAATTGGAGCCAGTGAATGCTTCAGGAACTGATAAGAAAACTGTAAGATTGATAAAGGTTAACCTGATTTTCAGGAGTGGATACTTCAGTGTCCACATCATCTTTCAACTCAATTGTCATAACAGCTTCTTAACTGTTCTCTGAACAGTTAAGCTACTCTTGTACCCATTTTTTTTCCTGCCTCAGCCAGAGTTATACACCAAGATTCTCACAATCTGATGTGCATTGAAATTCCCTGAAGGGCTTGTTAAACAGATTACTGGGCTCCACCCCTAGAGTTTCTGAGTCAACAGGTCTGTAGTGGAGCCTTGAGAATTTGCACTTCTACCAGCTCCCAGGTGATGCTTTTGCTGCCAGTTCTTGGACCATACTTTGAGGACCACTGGCATAAAAACCAATCTGATTAGTCTCTAATTTGAAATTAATATTCATTTTTTCTCCACTGTACAAATGTAGATTCCCCTCAGCTACCACACTTTCTATCCTAGTGGCTTCTCTTGTAGTGTGACTTTGATTCTCATCCTTGAGTGATCTGAGCCCCTAGTCACCATATAATCTCATGCCTGACTGCTGCCCTTGTCTATTCAGAATTATAATGGAGCAAGGAGTATGCCAAGAGATGCCCCGGTTGATTATCTGGGTTTCATAAGTATTCACACTGTTACCATTGTGTAACAACAACCCCACCTCTTCCTGCCAATGTGACTTCTACCAAGTTGATGATTCCTATTTTCTCTTGTGGTTCAAGGACATAAAGAGTCCCAAGTTCTTTAGTGATAGTTGTAGTTCAATGTTATGCTTGCTGTATTCCCTGGTAAATGTGTGCTGTCTTTGGTGAAAAGCACCACTATTCCAACTTTATTGAGCCTACAGTTCCAAGGACAGAAAGAACAAAATATCCCATCGTATGACAGAGAGTAACAGAAAATGCAACCACCCTTGCTTTCACCCATTGGTTCTCAGATTATGTATTCATCCTATAGGGTCACAGCACCATATATAAGTCTTTTATTTAATTCATACACTGTATCCTAGAAAAGGGAACCCCTTGGGAGGCCGAGGCAGGCAGATCACGAAGTCAAGAGATCGAGACCATCCTAGTCAACATGGTGAAACCCCATCTCTACTAAAAATACAAAAAAATTAGCTGGGCGTGGTGGCACGCACCTGTAGTCCCAGCTACTCAGGAGGCTGAGGCAGGAGAATTGCTTGAACCCAGGAGGTGGTGGTTGCAGTGAGCCGAGGTCGCGCCACTGCAATCCAGCCTGGCACCTGGTGACGGAGTGATACTCGGTCTAAAAAAAAAAGAAAAAAAAAAAAAAAAAAGGGAACCTCATCCTCAGAGAGAATTTCCTCGAAGCTGGCACTTCAGCTGTGCCTTCAGCAGGCCTTACTGGTACTCTATCACGCTGGAAATTTCTGAGTAGCACAATATATGAAACAGTCAGTGGAACCCATGGTTTTATTTTTTTTTAAATGTTTTATTGGACCCATTTTAATGGATCCCTTTATAAGCCCTCAGATAGTGGTGCTGGCTGAGGCTCTGCAGACAAGAAAGGTAAACCCATGCCTGATATACCCCTTTATTTCTGACAACAAAGCACCGGCCCTTCCAAGATGGAAGAGACTGACTTGCCATCTTCATGGCTAATTTGCACCTTCAAGGAATGGTTCTATACTGGGGGCTCAGTGCTGTCCTCTGTTTCTGGCCAATTGATCATTTAACAGCAGCAGTTAGCCTTGGTGAATGGGAACCCATGTTGTTGGGTCCATGTGTGGCCTCATTTTTTGCCTCCATGTGCCCATGATGTCAGCTCCAGAGTAGCCAATGTCAAAAACTAGCTAATGTCAAATGACTGAGTCATTCTATATATTTGGTCAGTGTCTCTCCCATAGTAGATGTTTTCTCGTAAGTGTTAACATGTGAAACAAAGATCTTCACATGTTGTACCCACTCAATTATGTCCATCCACATGGCTTTACCCCAAAATTCTTTCTTCCAGTGCTTTCAATTTTTTTTTCATACCCTTACCAGCCAGACAAGTCATTTGCTGCTACTCATGAGTCTGTATGTGTATTCTAAATCCTGGCCACTTCTCCTTCCACAGAAGATGGACAATCTGGTGCACTGCCTGAAGCTGTTCATTGGAAAAATTGTTTATCACCAGTTTTTCCTGGCCACCCCTGAATAACACTGTATTGCAACTGTCATCCATTTTTTGTTTGTACTCATCTACCCATCTGATTAATCTTTAAAGAAAGTTTGGGCCTTTTCAAAACTCTCGCATCAGCTGGTCGTCTGGGACCTCAGATGTGGCCATAGGCATGGCTGAGGCAGGGGAAGGGATGATGGTGCAAATGTGGTAGATGATGCTTGTGTCTGGGCTCCTGGTTCATGTAGTTTTCTGGTATCCTTTGATCCTGCTTGTACTTATCTCAGATGTGGCACTTTTACTCTATGATGGGTTGATTCCACGTCCTTATGATTTTATCCTCTCACTCTTACCAGTCAGCAGCCCCAATCTTCCTGCCCTTGTCTGCCATAATTTACTTTAAAACTTTATAACCCTTCAGGAAGATGGATTTGCGGGTTCCTTCTGTCTCCTCATTCAGCTACCTAGTGATTATTAAACTTTCTCTGCTGCAACTCCTGCTGTTTAAGTGTATTGATATGTTATGGTGCAGCATGCAAATGATCCTGGTGGTCCCATAACACAGGCATACTGCTTTCCTTGTGGCAAGAGGAAAAACTGCAACAGTGTAACTTTTCCTTCAGTGAGGTCTCAACACATTTTTGAAAGCAGGAGCCCCTAAAAATATACTGATTCAGCAGACTCCTGAATCTTTTAGTGTTTACCTTCTACCTCTTGGAGTGAAATGCATGTGTCTTACCAAGTTCTCCATCATGCTAACCATCCCTTGCTGATATGGCCAGATTAGTATGAAGTCACTGATTTAAAGGATCAATGTGATTTTCTGTAGTATGTACAGATTGTTCAGATCTCTTCAGACTACTTTATAAGAAAGGGTCAGAGATTTAACATAGCCCCATGGAAAAATTGAAAATGTATGCTATTTTTCATCCTTGAGAATGTGAACTGATTTTGATCCTCCTTGATTGGGATATACAAGAAAAAATTTGCCTAATAAGTGGCCACATACAGTGTACCTGGGATCATATTAATCTGTTCTGACAAGCATATCACATCTGGCACAATGGCTGCAGTTTGAGCTATCACTCACTTGAGTTTGTGGTAGTCTTTAGTTACCATCACTATCTACTACATTTCTGTCGGGCCTAAACTGGTGGATTAAATGGAGATTTAATGAGAACTACCACCTCTGAATGTTTCAGGTTTTTAATAGTGGTGATTTCAGCTACCTTCAAAAACTAATACTGGCTTGAATTTGCTATCTTTGCCTGAGGTGATGAGGGGTGGAATGAGGCAGCTCTTATCTTATAGGCCAAGGACCCAAGTATGTGAGTTATTGCAAATGCCAGATATGACAATTGAATTATACATTTGAGACCAGGGAAGTAACCATTAGGTGGTTTCATGGACCTAGTAAATCCATAGTAAGCCAAACCTTGGCCAGATTTTTGTTTATTATCTGGCTTCTAATTTACCTCCACCCTAACAGAGGAGTCATGGCTTTCACTTACATACTATTTCCCAGAACTGAGTCATATAGTTACTCCTACCTGCAAGAGAAGTTGTGAATGTGAATCTTAATATTATAAGTAGTTGGGCAAATCACCAACCCCAAAACAATCTGAGTTCTGTAAGTAAGAAAGAAGTGGAAAATAGATGCTGAGTAGGTATCTAGCTTGTCTGCAACAGCAATGCCTATTGGATCCAAGTTTATTTTTTTAAATGCCATATTCCTTTTATACTTAAATAACCATAACTAGTTTAGGAGAATTAGAGCAATGACCATTCTTATTCCATTTAAGGTAATGTTTACAAAATACTGAGGTCTCCTAGTGTCAGTGAGGTTATTCCCTCAAAATCAGTGCCTATGTGACTCTGAACAATTTCTCTGTCTTCAGCTTTCCACTCTTCCAGAATCTCTTTTTCCCAATAATATGAATCGTTAAGAGCGTTTTTTATTTTGTTATATCTATAAGGGAGAGAGAGAAAGCCAATTTTTTTAATTAGTCTCAGATTATATTCATCTCACCTTTTTGGTGGTAAAATAACCTCTTATTAAGTGATGATGATTGTAACTTATAATTAAAAATAATTAATTTATTTAATATCCTTATTTGGAAAAATAAATTTCCAATTATATATAACACCTGAACTTAACCCTTAAGAGTAAAGGAAAGATGATGCAGACCTTAGCCAAATTGTCTTACTATCCAATAATACACAAATGCCTGAGTCCAGAAGAACATAATAAACTTTCCTTTACTTTTGATTTAACTGTATGTTTCAAATCGTTTGCGGTCCACATAATAAAAATTGTCTCTTCTATATCATTTTGCCCATACCAAGTTTCCTAATGGACACAAGTTCTTGTTCTGCTCTTTCAAATTATCCCACTTAACCAACTCTTTTCAATTGGAAAGAAACCTCTTCCTTTTAAAGTCACTCTATCTCATTTCTTTCTCATGTGGCCATTTAGATTCAGTGATTCTTCCTTTTGTCCTATGAAAAAGGTTATCAGGCATTTTGATCCTTAGACTTCTGATGAATTGCTTAGTATATTAGAAAAGGGGAAGTTTTAGATTTTGAGGGATAAACTGGGGGAACTTTAAAAGAAGCTATTACCTTTCTTTGTCTTCAGGGTATAATATCTAAAAAAAAAATCAGATATTGTACACTGCAAAGATAAAACTGCTCTTAGCACTTTTACTATGCATTATTAAGCTAAAAGAATCTCTAGTCCTTTTTTAGCATAGAGGTATAGGACCAGAGAACAACTTTAGTTATTCTGACCTAGATAAGCTTTGTATCTCCAGAAGAAATGCCACAACAAAGAAAAAGTATATATCCCATTACACCTATATCACTCCCTGTCTCAAATTGATTTTGGAAATTTGGTGAGTATAGTGAACTCTACGTGTACAATAGTAAAATTATAGCAGACTTGTACCATGTAGTTAAAATAATCTCTTACATCTAAATGCCACTTTAAAGTTACTAAAGACCTGCCATTATCCAGTAATTTGTATGATTGTCCTTAATCTCTTATGAAGGTAACTGAGCATGCTAGTCATTAGTACTGATCACAGATATTTAAGATGTCTCTCCCTTTTGGCACATAGGAAGATTGCCCTTCTCTCTGTCTACTTCAAGTTAGGTGTAATCATATGATTTGCTTTGGTCAATGAAAGGTGAGCATATGTGTCATTTCCAAGGAAAAGCATTGAGAGGCAGTCTATGCTTTGCCACATTTTCTTTTTTTAAATTTTTTCTTTTTTTAAATTAAAATTTAAGTTCTGGGGTACATGTGCAGAACATGCAGGTTTGTTACATAGGTATACACATGCCATAGTGGTTTGCTGCCTCCATCCCCCCATCACCCATATTAGGTATTTCTCATAATGTTATCCCTCCCCAAGGTCCCCACCCTCTGCTATCCCTCCCCTAGCCCCCCATCCCCTAACAGACCCCAGTGTGTGATGTTCCCCTCCCTGTGTCCATGTGTTCTTATTGTTCAACACTTACTTATGAGTGAGAACATGTGATGTTTGGTTTTCTGCTTTTGTGTCAGTTTGTTGAGAATGATGGTTTCCAGATTCATCCATGTCCCTGCAAAGGACATGAACTCATAATTTTTTATTCTTTGCCACATTTTCTTTTTACCTCTGTCAGAGCAATAGGCAATGCTAAGCCTGGGTCCCAGAGTGACAAGAAAAATTCAGTGCAAAGTCCCCAGACTACCCAGAATGAACACATACTGTGAATGAAAAACAAACCTTGGTTGTTTTAAGTTATTAAGACTTTGGAGTTATTCATTACAGCAGCAGAACCTTGCTTATCTTTGCTAATACAATGAGGCAAGATTGAAGTGGCTTTAATCTTAGCATCATATCGTTTGTTTGCAAAGAATGGAAACCCATTCAAGCTAGCTTGAAAAAAGTGGACTACAAAGGTATGACATAAAACCCAAGTGTAGGAAACATGACCAAGCCTTGTGGAACCAACCACATCTTCATATTAGACAATATATTTTTTCCTCTATTCTCTCTTTCTCCAATCTCTTTCTTTTCCTCTACTCTCTCTCTTTCATTTCCTCTATTCTCTCTCTCTCTTTTCTCTGTCTGTCTCTTTCTCTCTCTTACTTTCTCTTTCACACACACACAAACACATCACATATGTTCTTCTTAAAACCTCTGCTTCATTCTTTTCTGCTCAGTTATTCATTTGCATATGGCTCAGTGTCACTTCTTCCAGAAAATAGCAGCCTCAAACCCCAAGTCTACATGATCAAATTTCTAGAAAAGGGAAGCCGATTGCCTAAACTTGGGTTAAGTGTCCATCTTTGTATCATTCAGCTGTGACCAAGGCACAGGGTCATGTGGCAAGCAAGCAGCTCACTTTCTGCAATAGGCAAGGCATATTCTGTAAGAAGAAAGAATAGGCAGAATGAAATGATAGGCGTTTTTAGTCCACCAGTCAAAATTAGTTGGCTTCAGGGCCAGAAATAGAACTCAGGTGTTCTGACTTGTAGTTCAGGGTATTTTTTTTCTACCACACCATTTGCTATAACTTCAAACCTTTGTATTTGGAAGAAATGATTGAACCTAAAGTCCATCTGAACCCATGTAATGATAACACTTTTTTTAACAGGGCACTGTCATTTTTATTAAAAAAAAATATATATATAGCGATGCAAAAATAGACTGGTATCTCATAGAAGACATTTGGCTTTCATTGGATAAGTCAAAATCTCCTTGAACTTATAATTCTATATTTATTGTGTCTTATTTTCTTGCCTTCTCTCAATGCTTCTGTATTGAATGATCTGTCTTTGTCCTAAATCTATCTAAAAAATTACAAAAGTCTTTGATTTTCTTCTCGAATTTCAGAGTTAGATGTATTTTTTATCAAGAGTTTTTGGGCTCAATTTTTATTTTCCCTAAGTTAACATTAACTTTTTAACTGTTAGTGTTCCTTAAAAAACTTGTAACAGCATGAAAATCAACTTATAACTTGAATAACTTCTATTTCTTCCAGAGTAATACATATGTTATTTTTATGTCACCTGTGATGTTACTCTCACTATATGCATGGTGTTTATAAATTCTACATTTAATGCTCAATAGCCTCTGCAGAATATCCGGACAATTTGAGTATGCTACCATGCATCAAAAGAGCAGTGACAGGCCAGAAATGGTGGCTCACACCTGTTATCCCAGCCCTTTGGGAGGCTGAGGCAGGCAGATCACCTGAGGTCAGGAGTTTGAGGCCAGCCTGGCCAACATGGTGAAACCCCATCTCTACTAAAAATACAAAAAATTAGCCAGGCATGAGGGTGGACACCTGCAATCCCATCTACTAGGGAGGCTGAGGCAGGAGAATTGCTTGAACCCAGAAGGCAGAGATTGCAGTGAGCTGAGATGGTGCCACTACACTCCAGCCTGGATGACAGAACAAGACTCCATCTCAGACAAACAAACAAACAAAAAGAGGAGTGACAAGTTGGTTATGATTCTGTGAATTCAAATGCCAGGCTTCCCTTAAGGTTAGTTCCTCCATAAGAAGATGATAATTCTTCTTCTTACAAAGAAGTAAGAGATTTATATTCTCTCTTCACTCTTCCGTGCCTCACCTATCACACACATAACTGTACCTGATTATGGTGTTCTCCTTAACAACTAATACTTGGGCCATGTTTCTGAAATCCAGAGCTTAAAGTTCTCCAGAAAACTGCTTAATTTAAAGCTTGTTCAGGATGCAGCATGCTGTCATAGAAAAAGCTCAAGCCATGCTTGCGAAAACCAGATTCTAGTTCTAGCTTTGTACTTTAAGAATGTCCAAGCTTCTACAAGTCATATAAACTCTGAGATTACATATCCTCATCTGAAAAAGGTGTGTTGTAATACTGTTCTACTCACCTCTCAGGCACACTGAAGGCTCAAAGGAGATGTATGTGACAATTTGTTTAGAACTGAGAAAAATATACTAATGTAATATACCATTAATAGTATTTTCTATAAGAATCTATCTCTTACAATCTCTCTAAAATTGATATTAGAAGAGAAAATTTAAGAATAACTTTAAATAGAAGATAAGCAATCCCTGATTTAACAAGATCTGTGTCATAAATGTTTCATATATGCTGTTTGCCACAGATCTTCCAACTGTTTCTGTCAATGTAGAAACAACTGGAAATTTCAGACAGCCTGAAGTTTACAAATAGAAGGCAAGATGCTATTTAATAAAATAAATCACTTCAAGGTCCAATGATATATGTAATAGTCATGTCCTTTAGCAGATGCCCAAATCCTAAAGTTCACATGTCCTGTCGATTTTTTTCACTGTAAGAAATCCTACCAATTATAGACTCCATTGCATTAATATGCATCTTCTTTGAAAATGCATGAAAATGTGTGCTAACATTTGCTCTATAAGGATGCAGATTTTGGTTGGGGTGCAGAGGTAGGTATTTTTGTGGACAGTGATACTTTGTAGGAATGTAGACCTGGGTGATTTTCTCTGGTAGTGGATTAAGGAAGCATGCAGGTATTGGGTTCCAAAGCCAAGGAATAGGAGAAAAGTAGTGGGAGGATAATAAAGACAATCTTCATCTATTTTAATGAAAAAGCATCTAATGATAGTCCTGTAACCTGCAATAGAAGAAACACTCTCCTTTCACTTTCTCCTCCTCTCCCTCCTCCTCTTCTTTGTTCTGCTTTCAACACATGAGCCCTTTATTAAGGATACAAAGATTACATGGTTTTTACTATCTAAGAGCTTCCTTCCCCCAACCCTACATTTCTGGAATACAGCCCTCAGAATAAAGAAATCAGGCAAGAGACATTAGATCTAGAGTTACGTTTCCAACCATAGTTTACTTTCCATGCTACCTTTTATATCAATACCCTTAGATCAATCAATCTGCCACCTGTTAGATCACTCTGCTTCTCTTATTCTCTGATGTATATATAGGAAGGATGGAAGTGGAGGGAAGGAAAATATTGGATCTCACCAAGGATTAAATGTATATGAGGCAACTGAAGAAAATGTCTCTGCTTTTCCATTTAAGATTCCATGTTGATTTTGTGGGGAAATTCAATTCCTTATCTTGAATGATACACAAATGTTTAATATCTTCAGCAAATATTTATTGAGCACCTTCCATGTACCAGACACTGCAGTAGATTATGGTATAATTTGAGATGAATAAGCCACTGTGCACATCCTAAAGAAGCTTACTGTCCACTGGGAAGAAGACACAGGCATCAGATTTCAAAACAATATATAAATATTGTATTAGAAAAACAGGGTTTTATCAGAGATCAGAAAAGATTTTGTGCAGGGCACTTTTTCAGACAAGCTAAGAGGAGGTTGGAAAACTGTACCAGACAGAGGAAACAGAATGTGCAAAGTTTAGCACTGAGATAAGGCATGACATATTTGAAGAAGTGCAAAAACTCTAGTGTGGCTAGAATGTAGAGTGAGGTAAGAAGGTGGGAAGAGTAGCAAGAGACAAGGCTGTGGCAGGGAGCCTTATAAGTTTTATTAACACATTACAGTGGCTTTCCAATTATGTGTGATCATAATTCTGGAAGATTTTGGAGTTGGATGAGGTCAATAAAGAATATTCTTCTACCATATCTGAGGTTAGAAGCAACAGAGGAAGACAAAAATGTCAGACAAATGCAGATAAAAATATCAACTTTATGTTGGAGAGCATAACTTTGTATCTGTTACAATGTCAAGTAGACTTGTTAATACTGCATCCCTAATTTGAATTTATCTATCCAACCCCAGATAGTACTGAAATACCATAATAGTCTTCTACAGCAGGTCAGCCTCTGTCAACTTTACAGCATGGCGGAGCAGAGGATTCATGTTTCCACAAGGCAAACTATTTCCCGAAGAGAGAGCACAGGAGCTAAAGAAGATGAGTTGTCAGATGTCTTGCAATAAACAACCACAATAGCAACAACAACAAACTCATTCAGAGATATGACAGTAAAATATGATAACAAAGAAAAGATCCCAGAATTTCCAAAAGGAACAAAACAAACAATGTTATACTATAAAGGGGCAAGAATTAAATTGGCATCAGACTGTTCACCATCAATTTGTGCCTCTGTGCATCCACTGAACATCTGCCATCCTTGAAAGTCCTGTTATACAATAAACAAGTAATTGACTCACATAAACAATAACTTCTTAAGAAAGAGTGAGGAGAACCCGGGAGGCGGAGGTTGCAGTGAGCCGAGACGGCACAATTGCATACCAGCCTGGACAACAAGAGCAAAACTTCGTCTCAAAAAAATAAAGGGGTGGGGGAGGAAGGGAATATTTGGGCCTTGCATATTTGAAAAGGTATTTTGTGTTCAAACAATATTGGTATATTGTATGTAGAACTCTAAGATTAAAATGATCTTTCCTTAGAACCTTGAAGTGTCACATCAAAACTCAAATAGTTAAATAATGGATCTCTTGGATTAATTCCCTCTGTTTATTTGCCTCATATATTTATTTCTTTTTTATTTGTTTTAAATCATGTGAAATCTCTACAAATTTTTCTTCTATCAGTTTCTAGGAGCTCTTTTTAGTGCTGATTGTTATTGCTTTTTCTGAGAATTCTCTTTTATGTTGCTATCTTCAAACGTGTAGTTGTGGTTTACTCTTTGTATCTTAAGATTTAGCAATAGAAAAACTGCATATTCAAGAAGTTTGTTCACTCACGGAGTTTACTTTAAGGGAAAGAAGCCTGCTTCACAAAGTGACCCACAGAAGTCGATGTCATTCTGGAGGTGCTAACTACTACACTAGTTGCCCTAGTATCCCCAATAACATATCATTTTAACTTATTTAGGAAAGTGTCTTATAATTTTGTTTGCTTATTTGCTTACCTGGGAGATAAATTTTGGCCATGGGTGGTGCAAACCTAATAAGTTTCAGTGTTTTGAGGTTACATTTCTCTTTACTGACCTCTTTGCGTTAAAAGAGCCTCTCAGTAATTCTGCAAGTCAAATTAACCTTCTCCCCAGCTACAAACTATAGCTCCCTCTGTACCATTCATTAATTGCTAGAAAATTTTCTAGAAATTTGTTGAACTCTTTTTCCACTAATGACCTCCTCTAGTTATTATTATAATTGAGGATTAAAGGGGTCCTTAAGAAAAAGAGGGGTTAAAAGTGGTGTGTTCTATCATTCTGAACTGGAAGCCCTTGTGAGTATTTCAAATTTCAACATTGCTAGGTTAGTTTCTCAAACTATTGCTATGAAAAATGCTGACACCAGCAATATATGATAATACTTGTTGCCCTGTGTCCTTGACAGCAATGAATATTATTGCTCTTTTTTTTTTTTTTTTTTAAATATATATATTTAATTATCTATTTTTTTTTTTTGAAAGTAAGGAAAAGAGAGGAAAGAAAGTGAGAGTGAAAGAAAGAAAAAAAAAGAATGTACGAGAGAAAGAAAGAGGAAGAAAAAGAGGGAGAGAGAACAGGATTCTTGTTCTACTG
>CAUYLG010048291.1:0-13809 GCA_963573385.1 Cacajao melanocephalus | reverse complement strand
GGGTGTTCTCAGCCTTTTTGCACTGGTTTCTTCCCATTTTTGTGGATTTATCCACCTGTCATCTTTGTAATTGCTGACTTTCAGATTGGGTCTGAGTGGACGTCCGTCTTGTTGGTGATGAAGTTTTTTCTGTTTCTTAGTTTTCTTTCGGCAGACGCCCTTTCCCCGCAAAGCTAGGCTTTCCCGGGTTCAGCTGTGCTTACTGTGAAACTCTCAGTCCTCAGCGCTTCCAATTGCTGTTCTCCTTGTGGGGATGGGACCAGCCGAGCCTGACTCAGAGGGCACCCAGTCGCTTATACTCTGCACTGAGAAGCGCCGCACCACGCCGGCCAAAAGAGTCGTGCTGGTGACCTGTGTGGCTCCTCCGCTGCGTATCTCCCAGTTTGTGGGCAACAGAAATTCGTCTGAAATTGCGGTGTCCACTCGCTGTCTGCGCTTTCACTGGGAGCTACAATCCTGAGCTGCTGTTAATCGGCCATCTTGGATCTCTCTCTAATTAATTAATTTTAAAACAATTAAGGTAGCATTCCCTCAAGCTGATATTTCCATTCTGTACATATTTTTAACATTTTGATGCTTGCTACAGCTTCTCTGAATTAAAATATAAAATAAAATAGTAATGCATCTTTATGATTAAATACTCAGGTATTTTATGTTTAGTTTAGCTAGTTCATAAAATTCTAAAAGACTTCAGGTCTCTGCCATCTGAACACAATTTGAAACTCACTGAGAAAGGTAAAAGACATAAAGTAGATGGATAATGGCATGAGAATACCATAAGAAAAAGCATTAGATTGTACAGTTAGAAGAACCACTTGGAGTGGATAGTATGTATCTACTGGATTAATAGAAAATAATGTTGTTTGGGACAATATTATACTGAATGGGCAAAAACTGGAAGCATTCACTTTGAAAACTGGCACAAGACAAGGATGCCCTCTCTCACCACTCCTATTTAACATAATATTGGAAGTTCTGGCTAGGGCCATCAGGCAAGAGAAAGAAATAAAGCATATTTGAATAAAAAGAGAGGACGTCAAATTGTCCCTGTTTGCAGATGACATGATTGTATATTTAGAAAACCCCATAGTCTCAGCCCAAAATCTCCTTAAGCTGATAAGCAACTTCAGCAAAGTCTCAGGATACAAAATCAATGTGCAAAACTCACAAGCATTCCTATACACCAATAATAGACAGAAAGCCAAATCATAAGTGAACTCCCATTCACAATTGCTACAAAGAGAATAAAATACCTAGGAATACAGCTAACAAGGGATGTGAAGGGCCTCTTCAAGGAGAACTACAATCCACTGCTCAAGGAAATAAGAGAGGACACAAACAGATGGAAAAACATTCCATACTCATGATCAGGAAGAATCAATATCATGAAAATGGCCATACTGCCCAAAGTAATTTATAGATTCACTGCTATCCCCATGAAGCTACCAATGCCTTTCTTCACAGAATTGGGAAAAACCACCTTAAATTTCATATGGAACCAAGAAAGAGCCTGTATAGTCAAGACAATCTTAAGGAAGAAAAAAAAAAGCTGGAGGCATCAAGCCACCTGACTTCAAACTATATTACAAGGCTACTGTAATCAAAATAACATGATACTGGTACCAAAACAAAGATTTAGGCCAATGAAACAGAACAGAGGCCTCAGAAAAAACGCCACACAAATACAACCACCTGATCTTTGACAAACCTGACAAAAACAAGCAATGGAGAAAGGATTCCCTATTTAATAAATGGTGTTGGGAAAACTGGCTAGCCATATGCAGAAAGGTGAAACTGGATCCCTTCCTTACACCTTATACAAAAATTAACTCTAGATGGATTAAAGATTTAAACATGACACCTAATGCCATAAAAACTCTAGAAAAAAAACTAGGCAATACCATCCAGGGCATAGGCATGGGAAAGGGCTTCATGACTAAAACACCAAAAGGAATGGCAACAAAAGCCAAAATAGACAAATGGGATCTAATTAAACTTAAGAGCTTCTGCACAGCAAAAGAAACTATCAATACAGTGAACTGGCAACCAACAGAATGGGAAGAAGAATTTTGCAATCTACCCATCTGATAAAGGGCAAATATCCAGAATCTATGGAGAACTTACACAAATTTACAAGAAAAAAACAAACAACTCCATAAAAATGGGGGCAAAGGATATGAACAGACACTTTTCAAAAAATGACATTTATGCAGCCAACAAACGTATGAAAAAATCCTCATCATCACTGGTCATTAGAGAAATGCAAATCAAAACTGCAGAGATAC
The DNA here is from genome assembly GCA_963573385.1 of Cacajao melanocephalus. Lineage (NCBI taxonomy): Eukaryota > Metazoa > Chordata > Mammalia > Primates > Pitheciidae > Cacajao > Cacajao melanocephalus. The sequence goes on along the minus strand of CAUYLG010048291.1, from coordinate 11,524 downwards.
CATCTCATGCCAGTTAGAATAACAATCATTAAAAAATCAAGAGACAACAGATGTTGGAGAGGATGTGGAGAAATAGGAACACTTTTACACTGTTGATGGGAGTGTAAATTAATTCAACCATTGTAGAAGACAGTGTGGCGACTCCTCAGGGATCTAGAACTAGAAATACTGTTTGACTTAGCAATCCCATTACTGGATATATACTCAAAAGATTATAAATCATTCTGTTATAAAGACACATGCACATGTATGTTTATTGTGGCACTGTTCACAATAGCAAAAACTTGGAGCCAACCCAAATGCCCATCAATGATGGACTGGATAAAGAAAATGTGGCACATATACACCATGGAATACTATGCAGCCTTAAAAAAGGATGAGTTCATGTCCTTTGCAGGGACATGGATGAAACTGGAAACCATCATTCTCAGCAAACTGACACAAGAACAGAAAACTAAACACTGCATGATCTCACTCATAATTGAGTGTTGAACAATAAGAACACACAGACACAGGGAGGGAAACATCACACACCAGGACCTGGGGGGCGGAGAGCTCGGGGAGGAGTAGCAGGGGGTGTGGGAATTGGGGAGTGATAGCATTAGGAGAAATACCTAATGTAGATGGCTGGGAGATGGGTGTAGCAAACCACCACTATGGCATATGTATACCTATGTAACAAACCTACACCACCTGCCCGTAACTTAAAGCATAATAAATTAAAAAAAGAAAATAATGTCGGTTGGATAATAATAAGGTACAGTACTGTTTACCAAGGCCTGTCTCAGAGTAACATTCTCTCCTTAAAGAATGAGATACTCCGGATGCTTATTCGGAGGGATCAAATGGCTTTGCCCATGGAAAAAGGCAGGGATTACTGATCAACTCCCTTGGGGGAGGAGATAAAGGCTGACAGGAGTGCTTAGAATAGAGAAAGGCCAGAAATCAATTAGCTCCAGAGAGGATAATTTAACCTGCCATAGAATGTGGATCCTTTTGGTACAGAAGCTTTCCTACCCAATTCCTACTGAAGGTGCACTTAAAATCTAGAAGGACAAAATAAAAGACCTCTGAGAAGCCTAAGATGATTGAGTCTAGAAAATAAAGCTCATACTCTTTTACTTATAGAACAGCTCCTTCACTCTGCATATAAAGTCAACTAACTCATGATAAATAATTACTTTTTAATTCAATTTTTTATATTTAAAAATATAAATCAACTTAAACATGTTTTGGAGAAAATGACATCTTTTACAAAATCAAAAAAGGCTGATACTCTTTTTACTGATACTCTTTTTACTGATAGGAAAGATTCTGGATAAGAAGACATTCTAAAACAAAAGAAAGTAAAAACACTTATAAAGTGCCTACTATATAAAGTTTTAGAAATTTACTACTCAAAGTGTGGTTAACCAACCTGTACATAGGTATTACCTGGGAGCCCATTAAAATACTGAACCCCAGACCTATTCAAACAGAATATGCATTTTAGAAAAATCCCCAGGTATGTTTGAGAAGCAATGTTCTAGGCTTGTGTGCCTGGTCTGTCCCACAGAGAAGCTGGAGTTGCTTATTTTTATTCAGTGTATAATGACACAATGCAGAAAGCCTGGAGCAAACACAATCGTCGGGTAATTAACATTTATTGTTCCTCCTTTCAGGAATCAATCACGCACACTGATGATTGAAGGTCAGTTCTTGGTCGACACAAGCAATCAAGCCTGTTTTAAGATAAATTCCCCTACACTCCCTTGTACCTACTCCTTGCACTCTGCTTCAGGGTTATAGAACAGCTGTCTTCAGCTATTCTCCCCAAAGCCTTGCAGAGTCTTCTGACCTTTCAGAAGACCTGCTCCTTTCCCTATAATTTCTCCCACCACTCTGACCAATCTCCTACACTTGGGAAATAATTCTCCAAGTGTGCCTTTTGAATAATTTCATCAGAATAATCTGGGGGATGGGTTAAAAAATCAAGGCTCTTAAGTTTACCCAAAACATACTAAATCATATCTCTTGGAATGAGCCCTAAGAGTTTGCAGTAGAAAAAAGTGCAGTAGGGCAATAAATCTCAAACTTGATCATAATCTGAATCTATTGAAGGGCTTGTTAACAGATTGGGGAGTTCTACTCCAGAGTTCTCTGATTCAGTAAGTCTGGAGTAGGGCCTAAGGCTTTGCATTTCTAATAAGTTTCTTGGTGATGTTGATGCTATTGTTCTGGGGATCATAACAGGAGAACCACTGCATTAGACATAATTTTCACAAGTTCAGTTATCTGGGTTTCCAAATCTATATTAACAGGAATAATTAGAAGGGAAGTAGCCAGAGGCAGGCATACCAGTAACAGCAAGAAGCTACTTCTGACAGCCTGAGAATGAGGCTGAAAAACAGAAAGTATATATTAAAAAAAAGACATAAGAAATGAACATTTTTCTGAGGCTATTGAATATAAATGCGAATAATCTTCTATGTCTCAATTTTGCCCCTCTCCCATGACTGCCAGTCTTTCAGTCCTTGAGAGCTAATACCATATCTCATATAATAGAAATGTGTGATCATGGGTGTTAATTAATATTGGACCCCAGTCATCATGAAGGAGATTAATTCTGTTGAGATTACTGTTTAAGCAGGTATAAAATTGTACTATATATTTTAGAAATATTTTCATCAAAGGTCAATTTATATATATATATATATACAGAGTCTTGCTCTGTTTCCAGGCTGGAGTGCAGTGGTGCAATCTCGGCTCATTGCAACTTCTGCTTCCTGGGTTCAAGCGATTCTCCTGCCTCAGCCTCCTGAGTATCTGGGACTACAGGCACGTGCCACCACACCCAGCTAATTTCTGTATTTTTAGTAGAGATGGGGTTTCACCATGTTGGCCAGGATGGTCTCTATCTCTTGACCTTGTGTTTCACCCACCTTGGCCTTCCAGAGTGCTGGGATTACAGTCATGAGCCACTGTACCCAGCCCAAGGGTCAGTTTTTAAACACTGATTTTTAAACTGTCTGAAAAATTTATTTTTGGAAACCATGAAATTTCAAATGATGCATGATAAATGAGGACTACTTCAAACTGAAGCTCAAGTTATCTAAAGACAGTAATAATAATATCTGAAATTTTAAAAGCAAGTTAATTTTTTTCATGTAATATCCACAATAATACTTTGAAACATATATTATCATCATTTCATAGAGGATAAGTATTTAAACTAAGATTCAGAGAAGTGAATTAAATTTGTAAAACAAAAGCAAAATTCTAAGCCCCTCAACCAACTGAAGGGATGCCTTCTCTCAGCCAAGGCATTTCGTTGTTAACCTGAAAAACTATTTCAGGCCATGATGGGTAGTCAGGGTCAGACATGCTTCATTATACCCTACTCCCTTTGGAATTAAGGCACAGCTGATCAGCATTAACATTAAAACAGAGATCTAAAGATGGATGAAACAGATTTTTCTTAGCAATAAGACACCAAATTCCAACCTAATATTAATATAGCATCACACGATAAATAGCAGGCCCTGAAAGAAATAGAAGTATATTACCCCAAAATATATTTCTTTGACATGTTTTGAAATGGCACTGCAAAGCTGTCTCTTGTGAAGAAAATCTACATTCTTTAGAGAATCTCCATTTCTTTCCATGTATTTTCCCCCATCCAGGAGAGAATAAAGCTGGGTAACTTTTTAGGTCTGCTAAGAGCTCTGAAGCCTGCTACCTGGAGCCTTCATCTAAATGATAAAACCTTTATCTTCACAACCCCTTATCTTCACCTAGACATTAATTTTTATTGATTCCAGGTCTTTAGATAATAACTATTTTAACCAATTGCCAATCAGAAAAATATTTGAATCCACCCATAACCAGAAAGCCCCCACTTCAAGTTATCTCACCTTTCTGGAACAAACCAATGTACATCTACAAATATTAGTTGATGTCTTATGTCTTTCTAAAATATATAAAACAAGCTGTAGCCTGTCTACCTTGGGCACATGTTCTCAGGTTTTCCTGGGGCTGTATCACAGGCCACTGACCACTCATATTTGGCTCAAAATAAGTCTCTTGAAATATTTTACAAGTTTGACTCTTTTTGTCAACAAATTGCTTATGTACACCATAAATATATACACCTACTATGTTGCTGAAGATCACACTGCTAGCTAACTAGTGGCAGGTCACAGATTTCAATTTAGATCTATCTGACTCCATCTCTATGTCATTCTTCTTTCTTTAAAGTGAAAAAAAAGCTAAGGCAGAGAATCTGGATACATAGACAACTCTCTGAAGGCCAAACTCCTTGTAGAGCTTCCTGTAAGACAGACATCCAAAATGTATTAACATGAGCAGTTTTTCTCACAGAGGAATGACCAAAAAACAAACCACAGGAACTACCCTAATATTTCTGTGTGCCATAACTTACAATACGTCTTCTTCCTACCTCACCTTTACAGAATCAATAGAAATAGATAGTTCTGTATCCTACACTCTATAAGAAACATACACATTAGACAAAAAATCAAGAAGGCAATAGAGAACTTGAGCAACACCATACACTAACTATAAACCTAATAGAAAAACACAGAACACTTTCAGCAAAGAAAAGCTCAGAACCAGATGGCTTCACTGAGGAGATGTAACAAACATTCAAAGAAGAATTAATACCAATACTTCTCAAACCCTTCCTCCCAAAACAAGAAGAGTAAACATTTCCCAATGTATTCTATGAGGCCAGCAGTATCCTGATTTCAAAGCCTGCTCACAACATCACGAGAAAAGTAAACGCCAATATTCCTTGTTTCTATGGATGAAAAATTCCTCATCAAAATTCTAGAAAATCAAATCCAATAGCATAATAAAAGGGTTACACACCAGCCATGAACAACTGAAAAAGAAACGAATAAAATAATTCAATTTACAATAGCACCCAAAAATGAATAAAATACCTAGAAATAAATGTAACTGAGGAGGTAAAAGACTTGTAAACTAAAAACTGGTAATTAAAGAAGACCAAAATAAATGAGAAGACATACTATGTTCATAAAATGGAAGCATTAATACTGTTAAGGTGATAACAATACCCACCTCAAGTGATCTTCAGATTCAATGGAATGTTTACCAAATTTCCAGTGGTGCTTTCTGAGATGTGGAAAAGCTGAACCTCAAGTTCATATGGAATCACAAGCGACCTTGAATAGCCATACAATCACACACAAAAACTTTAAAAAGTAAGAAAAAGTTGGAGGACTCACACTTCCTGATTTCAAACTTTACTATAAAGCTACAATAGTCATAACAGCATGATACCATATAAAATTAAGTATATTGACCACTGTAACAGAATTGGGAGTACAGGAATAAACTCATAAATCCATAGTCAATTGAGGTTTGACACAGGTGCCAAGATTATTCGAAGAGTAAAAACAATTGCTTTAACAAATACTGTTAGGACAACTGGATAAGAACATGGAAAAGTTTGACCCCTACTTCACGCCATAAACAAAAATAACTTAAATGGTTCAATGACCTATATGTGAGTGAAAACCATAAAACTCTTAGAAGAAAACAGGGGTAAAAGTAAGATTTATTGATACAGTGAATTTTCTACGCCCATCTTAGGACTTTGTACTTTTTCAGACATGTCTTATATCCCCCTCCAATTAACAGAATATCTGTCTCGTCTACCTACTTCATGGCTTTTTCAACATAAAAAGGTTATAAAATCTATACCTTATTTATTTTTTGTTTAATATACTGTGTGAAAAAAGACAAAGACAAATATAATTTTCTGAGTTATGAAGAATTTATTACAGGCACATTTATTGTTCCATTCTAGAAACATCTCAGTTTCACAAGTTGATTATTCAGCAGCTGTGTCATTTTTAAGACATTCTTTGATTTTGAGAAAACTAATATCTCTCTTTTTTTGGGCAGATTTTGATTTATGACAATGGTGTGGTTATGCAAATTATGTTGAATTATACTGTGATAATTCATGCAAACTTGCATTACAGAGTGGCTTCTCCTCAGGTGGTGCCTCATTACCACGCTTTTCCAAGGATGTCAGGTCTCTTGGTGACTGAGGCTGTGAGGCAAGTATATAGGGCCCAACAGAATGGAAAGCAATGGTTAGCTGGTCTCCTGGGCCTGGAGAAACTTGGGCTCTAGGTATGGGGCTAGTAGAGAACAAGGTAGTTACTCCATGGACATGGCTGGACTGTATCCTGCAATTGATGTTGTAAAATTCAACATCCCTTCTTTTTAAAAAAAATTTAATTTTATTTTACTTAAAGGTCTGGAATACATGTGCTTAACATGCAGTTTTGTTACATAAGTATACATGCGCCATGGTGGTTTGCTGCACCTATCAACCCATTATCTAGGTTTTAAGCCCTGCATGCATTAGGTATTTGTCCTGATGATCTCCCTTCCATTGCCCTCAACCCCCTGACAAGCCCCAGTGTGTGATGTAACCTCCCTTTGTCTATGTGTTCTAATTGTTCAACACCTCTTATGAGTGAGAATATGTGATGTTTGGTTTTCTGTTCTTATGTGACTTCGCTGAGAATGATGGCTTTCAACTTCATCCATGTCCCTGAGTAGGACATGAACTTATTTTTTATGGCTGCATAGTATTCCATGCTGTATATGTGCCACATATTCTTTATTCAGTCTATCATTGATGGGCATTTGGGTTGGTTCTAAGTCTTTGCTATTGTGAACAGTGCCACAATAAACGTACATGTGCATGTGTCTTTATGGCAGAATAATTTATAATCTTTTGGATATATACCCAGTAATGGGATTGCTGGGTCAAATGTTATTTCTAGTTCTAGATACTTGAGGAATCGCCACACTGTCTTTCACAATGGTTGAACTAATTTACACTCCCACAAACAGTGTAAAAGCATTCCTGTTTCTCCACATCCTCTCCAGCATCTGTGGTTTACTGACCTTTTAATGATCACCATTCTAACTGGCATGAGATGGCATCTCAATGTGGTTTTGATTTGTATTTGCACCAGTGATGATGAGCTTTTTTTCATATGTTTGTTGGTTGCATAAGTATCTTCTTTTGAGAAGTGTCTGTTTATATTTTTCATCACTTTTTTATGGAGTTGTTTGGTTTTTTTTTCTTGTAAATTTGTTTAAGTTCTTTGTAGATTCTGGTTATTATCCTTTCGTCAGATGGATAGATTGAAAAAATTTTCTCCTATTCTGTAGGTTTCCTGTTCACTCTGATGATAGTTTCTTTTGCTTGCAGAAGCTCTTCAGTTTAATTAGACCCCATTTGTCAATTTTGGCTTTTGTTGTCATTGCTTTTTGTATTTTAGTCATGAAGTCTTTGCCCATGCCTATGTCCTGAATGGTATTGCCTAGGTTTTATTCTAGGGTTTTTACAGTTTTAGGTCTTATGTGTAAGTCTCTAACCCATCTTGAGTTAATTTTTTTATAAGGTGTAAGGATAGCATCCAGTTTCAGCTTCCTGCATATGGTTAGCCAGTTTACCCAATACCATTTATTAAATAGGGAATCCTTTCCCCATTGCTTGTTTTTATCAGGTTTGTCAAAGATCAGATGGTTGTAGATGTGTGGTATTTCTGAGGCCTCTGTTCTGTTCCATTGATCTATATATATATTTCAAAAATAGATGGTAGCAGTATCATGTCTTATATTTTTTGCTTAGGATTATCTTGGTTAAGCAGGCTTTTTATTAGTTTTATATAAAAATTAAAGTATTTTTTTCTAATTCTGTGAATAAAGTCAACGATAGCTTGATGTGGACAACATTGAATCTATAAATTACTTAGGGTAGTATGACCATTTTCACAATATTGATGCTTCCTATCTGTGAGCATGGAGTGTTTTTCTATTTGTTTGTGTCCTCTCTTATTTCCTTTAGCAGTGGTTTGTATTTATCCTTTAAGAGGTCCTTCATATCCCTTGTAAGTTGTATTTGTTGTTTTATTCATTTTGTAGCAACTGTGAATGGGAGTTCACTCATGATTTGGCTTTCTGTTTGTCTGTTAGTGGTGTATAGGAATGCTTGTGATTTTTGCACAATGATTTTGTATCCTGAGACTTTGCTGAGGTTGCTTATCGGCTTTAGGAGATATTGGGCTGAGACGGTGGGATTTTCTAAATATACAGTCTTGTCATCTGCAAATAGAGACAATTTGACTTCCTCTTTTCTTAATAGAATACCCTTTATTTCTTTCTCTTGCCTGATTGCCCTGGCCAGAACTTACAGTACTATATTGAATAAGAGTAGTGAGAGAGTGCATCCTTGTCTCATGCCAGTTTTGAAAGGGAATGCTTCCAGTTTTTGCCCATTTAGTATGATATTGGCTGTGGGTTTGTCATAAATAGCTCTTATTATTCTGAGATACGTTCCATAAATACTTAGTTTATTAAGAGTTTTTAGCTGAAGGGCTGTTGAATTTTGTCAAAGGCCTTTTCTGCATCTATTGAGATAATCATGTGGTTTTTGTCACTGGTTCTGTTTATGTGTTGGATTATGCTTATTTACATCAGGGATATTGGTCTAAAATTTTCTTTTTTTTTTTTTTGTTGTGTCTGTGCTAGGCATTTGAATCAGAATGATGCTAGCTTCAAAATGAGTCAGGGAGGAGTCTCTTTTTTTCTATTGTTTAAAATAGTTTTAGAAAAAATGGTACCAGCTCCTCTTTATACCTCTGGTGGAATTCGGCTGTGAATCCATCTGGTCCTGGGGTTTTTTTGTTTGGTAGGCTGTTAATTACTGCCTCAATTTCGGAACTTGTTGGTCTATTCAGAAATTCAACTTCTTCCTGGTTTAGTCTTTGGTAGGTGTATGTTTCCAGGAATTTATCCATTTCTTCTAGATTTTTTAGTTTATTTGAATAGAGATATTTATAGAATTCTCTAATGGTAGTTTGTGTTTCAGTGGGATCAGTGGAGATACCCTTTTATAATTTTTTTATCATATCTATTTTATTCTTTATTAATCTGGCTAGTGGTCCATTTTGTTAATCTTTTAAAAAACTAGATCCTGGATTCATGGATTTTTTTGAAGGGTCTTTCTTGTCTCTATATCTTTCAGTTCTGCTCTGATCTTATTTATTTCTTGTCTTCTGCTGGCTTTTGAATTTGTTTGCTCTTGCTTTTCTAGTTCTTTTAATTGTCATGTGAGGGTGTTGATTTTAGATGTTTTCTGCTTTCTGATGTGGGCATTTAGTGCTATAAATTTCTCTCTAAACACTGCTTTAGCTGTGTCCCAGGGATTCTGGTACGTTGTGTCTTTGCTTTCATTTATTTCAAATAATTTCTTTATTTCTGCCTTCATTTCATTATTTACCCATTAGTCATTCAGAAGCAGGTTTTTCAGTTTTCATGTGGTTGTGTAATTTTGAGGGAATTTCTGTATCCTGAGTTCTAATTTGAACTCACTGTGGTCTGAGAGACTGTTATGATTACTACTTTTTTTCATTTTGTGAGAAGTGCTTTACTTCCAATTATATGGTTGATTTTAGAGTAAGTACTATGTGGTGCTGAGAAGAATGTATATAATGTTGATTTGGGGTGGAGAGTTCTGTAGATATCGATTAGGTCCACTTGGTCCAGGGAAGAATTAAAAGTCCTGAATATCCTTGTTAATTTTCTGTCTTATTGATCTGTCTAATATTGACAGGGGGGTGTTAAAGTCCCCACTATTATTGTGTGGGAGTCTAAGTTTTTTGGGGGTCTTCAAGAACTTGTTTTTTGAATCTGGTTGCTCTTGTATTAGGTGAATATATATTTAGAATAGTTAGCTCTTCTTGTCATATTGATCCCTTTACCATTATATAATCCCCTTTTTTGTCTTTTTTGGTCTTTGTTGGTTTAAAGACTCTTTTATCAAAGACTAAGATTACAACCTCTGCTTTTTTTTCTTTCCATTTGCTTTGTAAATGTCCCTCCATTCCTTTATTTTGAGCTTATGTGTGTCTTTGCACGTGAGATGAGTCTAGTGTATACAGCATACCGATGGGTCTTGACACTTTTTTTAACTTGCCAGTCTGTGTCTTTTAATTGAGGTATTTAGCCCATATACATTTAAGATTAATATTGTTGTGTGTGAATTTGATCCTGTCATTATGATGCTAGCTGATTATTTTCTACATTAGTTGATGCAGTTTCTTCATAGTGTCACTGGTCTTTATATTTTGGTGTGTTTTTGCAGTGGCTGGTACCGGTTTTCTTTTCCATATTTAGTGCTTCCTTCAGGAGCACTTGTAACACAGACTTGGTGGTAAAGAATCGCTCATCATTTGCTTGTCTGTAAAGGATTTCATTTCTCCTTTACTTATGAAACTTAGTTTGGCTGAATATGAAATTCTGTGTTGAAAATTCTTTAAGAATATTGAATATTGGGCCCCACTTTTATTTATTCATTTATTTATATTTATTTATTTTTTATACATATATTTCATTGCACTTTAGGTTCTGGGGTACATGTGCAGAACATTCAGGACTATTGCATAGGTACATACGTCTCAATGTGGCTTGCTGCTTCCATTCCCCCGTCACCTATATCTGGCATTTTTCCCCATGTTATCCCTCCTAAACCTCCCTATCCCCCGCTGTCCCTCCTCTATTCCCCCACAACAGACTCCAGTGTGTGTTCTCCCCTCCCTGTTTCCATGTGTTCTCATTGTTCAACACCCACCTATGAGTGAGAACGTGCAGTGTTTGATTTTCTGTTTCTATGTCAGTTTGCTAAGAATGATGGTTTCCAGGTCCATTCATGTCTCTACAAATGACACAAACTCATCGTTTTTTTTTTTAATGGCTGCATAATATTCCATGGTGTACATGTGCCAAATTTTCCTTGTCCAGTCTATCATTGATGGGCATTTGGCTTGGTTCCAAGTGTTTGCTATTGTAAACAGTGCCACGATGAACATATATGTGCATGTGTCCTTATAATAAAACAATTTTTATCTTCTTTTATTATCCAATAATTCTTTGGATATAAACTCAGTAATGGGATTGCTCTGTCAAATGGAATTTCTATTTCTAGATCCTTGAGGAATCGCCACACTGTCTTCCACAATGGTTGAACTAATTTACACTCCCACCAACAGTGTCAAAGTGTTCCTATTTCGCCACATCATTTCCAGCATCTGTTGTCTCCAGATTTTTTAAGGATCACCATTCTAACTGGTGTGAGATGGTATCTCAATGCAGTTTTGATTTGCATTTCTCTAATGACCAGTGATGATGAGCATTTTTTCATATGTTTCTTGGCCTCATATATGTCTTCTTTTGAAAAGTGTCTATTCATATGCTTCACCCACTTTTGAATGGGTTTGTTTGTTTTTTTACTTGTAAATGTGTTTTAGCGCTTTGTAGATTCTGGATATTAGCCCATTGTCAGATGGGTAGATTGCAAAAAATTTTTCCCATTCTGTTGGTTGCCGGTTCACTCTAATGATTGTTTCTTTTGCTGTACAGAAGCTCTGGAGTTTAATTAGGTCCCATTTGTCTATTTTGGCTTTTGTTGCCA